>JAADXK010001113.1:0-11072 GCA_023337805.1 Globisporangium barbulae | reverse complement strand
TTGATTGGGCGCCATCAAGTATTGTTTCGGCTCGGTTTCTTATTGGCGGAATGTAGTTGCATTTGATGCTGATTGGCGGAATCGCAAAATCTGAGTGATGCTTCATTCACTTAAGGCAGTACAATCGTCGAGTGAAGAGCAGGCGATGGACTCATCGTGATCCATTGGGTTTGAGAGTGATATCAAATGTACCCGGTGCTTATTGACGCGAACCACTGTATTGTGCATTTCATCTTTTTTGCCACCCTCAAATCGTCCAGACAAATGGGATTAGGTATACTTAAACAGGGTTTGCTAACGCGATCATTGTAAATGATGGTATTAAATAGACTTTTTAAATCAATCATGTCATAAATCCAGCATTAAAACAGAAATTTTGTACCACTGGTTGGCATTCTGTGAGCAGGGTCGCTGCGGCTGAGCCGATCAATAACAGAGAGTATGTCATTTAGCTGATAAAGTTCATCGCATATCGTGCTTGCTGTGATTGCTGCAAACATCGGGCTCCCTGAATTGCCTTACTGATCCTCCGAAATCGCCACCAGAACCTACCATCCTCGAGCGATTTTGCGCTCGTGCCTGGCAGCGTTTGTGCTTCGTAACTGTGAATCATATCTACGAAGCGCAAAAGCTAGCAACAAGAGCGCAAAATCGCCAATGATATATTCTACAATTTTGCTTTTGTCATCAGTTGGCATGGCAGCAGCATGTGGCCAGCGGCGCCATCCAGCGGCTAACGCAATTTGTGCGCATGTTGGGTCTTTAACCTGATCTACTCATCCGCGGGCTTCAGCTCGATGAGCCGTGTGTAAGGCAGATATAGGGCATTGTATGCCATGCAAAATGGAAAATGATGGATTTAAGTAAAACTGCCTAGAATGTCCAACTTGAAATCAGGCTTTGCGGTCTGTTTGACAAAATCGAGCATTGTTAAACCTGTCCCTCATTATCTGATGATGGGATGTTAGGATACAGGACTTACACTCCGCGCCAAGTACAGATAACTTACCATATAAGAGCCACGTTGGTGCAACGAAATTATCAATGCTCTTATACAGAACATGTGAAAATAAGAAAAGAGTGACATCTGAATGTACTTTAGTGACAATTTCTGGCCTTTTTATGGCTGACATGTGAGTACCGTAATGTCAAAGTGGTTCGAATCGCGACATCGGACATGAAAAAAGAGCGAGCGGTCATCGGTAAGCGACCACAGTGACCACAAGTCACTAGCAGCGAGGGACTCCTTGTTGAAGTTCACTCGTCTGACAATATAAAATTGCGAGCCCCTAGAACAGGCAACAATGTCACTATATATGGTACCATGGTTGAATTTTCAAGTTGCCCAATCAAATTACCATTTCCTCTCGCTAAATATGAGAATGTTTTTTTTTGTACTGTGAATAAACTATAGTGGACTACACTGACAAAGTACAGATTTGTCTCGATCTTATTAGCACTACCGCTTCGTCCCGTTTAAATACGATCCAGATCTCCCCCTTCGCCTTTGTGATAAAAGATTTCGTTCCTGCGCTTGTGTGAGAAGAAAGCAGAGGAAAGGAAGCAAGCGGCCATGGAGGAGATCGGACTGCACACGACGGCGCTGGGCGAGGAGCCGCTGCTACCGGCAACCATTGTACGTTAACGCGCTCGCGTCTGCTGTCTTTCTGTCTGTCTATGTGCTTCTATGTGTGGCTGCGTCTCTCTGCTGTGCTGTGCCAATGGCGAGAGGAAGGCGCTCGTGTTCAAGATACTTTTCGAGCGCAAGTGAAGCGAGCGAGCGGACGCAATGCTAACCATTGGGTTGTGTGTCTTGTGGTGATGATAGGAGAGCAAGACCGACATGTACACAAAGTTCAAGTCGTTGGAGCGCCACCTGGAGTTTCTGGACATCCAGGTACAGCCAGCCGACCGTGATGCAATGCTCGTTGTTCGGTAGCTCTTGGCTTGAAGCAGCATTCCGACTGACTGATTGTGGTGTTTTGTATGTATGCTCTACTATTTTTGTATAACTCATAGGAGGGATACATCAAGGACGAGATGAAGAACCTGAAGCGCGAGTTGATCCGCGCGAAGGAGGAGGTGAAGCGTATCCAGTCGGTGCCGCTCGTGATCGGCCAGTTTCTCGAGATGGTCGACGCGAACTACGGCATCGTAGGCTCCACGGCCGGCTCGAACTACTACGTGCGGATATTGAGCACACTGGACCGCGAGCGCCTGAAGCCCAACTCGTCGGTCGCGCTGCACCGACACTCGCACGCGGTCGTGGACGTGCTGCCGCCCGAGTCGGACTCGAGCATCCAGATGATGCAGATGTCGGAGCGCCCGGACGTGAGCTACTCGGACATTGGTGGCATGGACGTGCAGAAGCAGGAGGTGCGCGAGGCCGTCGAGCTGCCGCTCACACACTTTGACCTGTACAAGCAGATCGGTGTCGACCCACCACGCGGCGTGCTCATGTACGGCCCGCCAGGCACGGGCAAGACGATGCTCGCCAAGGCCGTTGCGAACGCCACGACGGCATCGTTCATCCGCGTCGTGGGCTCGGAGTTCGTGCAAAAGTACTTGGGCGAAGGTCCGCGCATGGTGCGCGACGTGTTCCGCCTCGCGAAGGAGAACTCTCCCGCGATTGTGTTCATCGACGAAGTGGACGCGATCGCGACGAAGCGATTCGACGCGCAGACCGGTGCGGACCGCGAAGTGCAGCGTATCTTGCTCGAGCTGCTCAACCAGATGGACGGCTTCGACCAGGCGACGAACGTCAAGGTGATCATGGCGACGAACCGAGCAGACACGCTCGATCCGGCGCTGCTGCGTCCGGGCCGTCTGGACCGAAAGATCGAATTCCCGCTGCCCGACAGACGACAGAAGCGTCTCATCTACCAGGCGTGCACGGCGAAGATGAACCTGGGCGACGAGGTGGACCTGGAGGACTACGTGAACCGGCCGGAGAAGATCAGCTCGGCCGACATTGCGTCGATCTGCCAGGAGGCCGGGCTCCAGGCCGTGCGCAAGAACCGCTACGTGGTGCTGCCAAAGGACTTTGACAAGGGCTACAAGAACGCCATCAAGCGCGCAGACAAGAGCTTCGACTTCTACCACTAGTCAGTCAGTCGCCCAGACGACGGCAAGTGGCGTACTCTATCGAAGGTAAGCAAGCAGCGCGCGAGTCAGCGACGTAGTTGGGAGCCTTACGCGCGCGCACGAGGACCAGTTATGAGAAGCAAAAGCCGATACAACCAATCAAGCACGAGAGAAATACGGGAGGACGTGAAAATCAAGAAACAAGAGGCATTTTGTGTGAGACGCGAGCAGATTTTCCTTATCTTTCTCCATGCATCTAGGTTGTGTTGTGCCTATATTGCTCTCTTCTTCATGTACTGACAAGCATGTGGTGGTGGTTTTGCTACCATCGAAAGAAAGATCGAGCGGCTCTTTGTTCTCCGCGAAACGACTCGCGAGGTTCTTTCTCCTTTGCGCAGAAGGTCGCTGACACGCAAAAACAAGTGAAACGCGTGTGACTTGCTTCCTTCTCTTCCAGCACAAGCAGTGCGCAAACGGCCTCCAGGCGAGCAAGTCTCTCTCTCGTGCAAGCGGTCATCACAACCACAAGTGAACCAAAAACACCAACTCAAGAGAGCGATGACGTCGAGCGACTTCCAAGGCAAGCGCGAGAGCGTCACGCATCTCGTGGGCGCCGTGCGCATGCTCAACGTGGTCACGGCCGCGATCCAGATGCTCGCGGGCGCCGGAAGCCTCACGTCGCTGCTCTACTTGGACGTGCCGGCGGCACTTGTGGCGCTCTACGTGATGCTCTTCGCACTGCTGCTACTGCTCTTCGAGTGCCGCTTCCGCTTCACGGACGCGTTCCTGCGCAAGTACTTTGGCTTTTTGTACACGTACCGCGGCCTGGGTGGCTACCTGCTGATGATGGGCATCCTGGACCTGGGCATGGCCGGCGGCATCTTTGGCATCGTCGCGGGCTGCGCGGCGTGCTTCACGGCGTTCATCGTGTTCTTCGTCGGCTGCTGCACGCCACGGATCTCCATGCAGCACGACGAGACGATCAACAATGCGTACGTGCCGTCCTACGGCTCATCGTCTCGCAAGGCGTCCACCTCGAGTGGACACCTGCCAGTCGTAGCGATCCCGATCGCGACGCCCGTGCCGTGCTCTTTCAGCAGCAGCAGCAAGAAGAGCAAGAAGAAGCAGAAGAACAGCAGCAGCAGTCTGCTCAACACCACTTTGAATCCCTAGATAACCCACCAACGCTGTCGAGACGCTGTCGCAATATAGCCATGAGGTCGCAAATGTAACCAAGAAGTGTGCATGGTAAGTCTGAATGGATATTGAGCATTTTCCTATGTGGTAAAGTTCATTTGCAATATACAAAATATCAACACTGTCGAGAGCTCATTCATGACCTAGCTAGGGAGGATAGCTCAGATCTTTTCGCCTTCGATGGCGGCGTGCTGCTCCGTCTTGAGGCGGTGGTGGCGCTCGCGTAGTTCCTCCTGAGACGCAGTGAGTTTACAAGTTTCGCGTTAGCAATTGACGATAGACTTACGAAGAAAACCTCAGCTCATCTCCTAGACAAAGCTCACCCGAACGTCCGAGAGCTTGGTCTGGAGCTCGCGCTCGAGCACACTGAGCTCGTGTTCGTTGAAGAGCGGCAGCGAGCGTGCGAGCAGCTGCTGGTGGAACCAGTGGCCGTGTCTGTGGAGCAAAAGTGACAGGAGCCACAGCACGAGATCAGTATCAAAAGATCGTCAAGGCGAGCAAGTTGACAAGTACGTAAGATCCTCACTTGAGTACGAGCGTCTCGAGCACCGGCTGAACGTTCGCGTCGAACTCGTGTTTGAGCTTGCCCACGCCCGGCCCCACGAAGCCGTCGTAGAGCACGTGGGCGAACTGAATGCGGCATCGATCTCTAAGAGTTAGCTCAAGTCCACTCAAGTAGCTGCTGGTAACTCGTAGATGAGACGACGCACCTTGGTGTTGGGCACGAGCAGGAGGCCGAGGAACATGCACTTGAAGAGGTAGTAGAACGGGAACCAGGACACGAAGAGCTCCACGTACTGCTCGAAGACGGCCGTCACGGCGAGCACGACCCTGTCATGTTTCCATAACAACAACAGTAACACGAGCAATCTCCATCAGCAAGGTCTCGTAATCTTCTACACAAAATAAATCCCATTTGCGTACCAGAACTCGAGGATCGCGCTCAGCGTTGACGTCTCGATGCCCTTCTCCGCGCGCGAGAGCACTTTGAGCGACTCGTACGCGCCGGAGAAGATGCCTAGGAAGCTAATGAAGCAGACAGAGGCAGATCACACAAACCACCATCACCAGCATCAAGCGTCAGTCAGGAAACAAAGACAGACAGCGGACTGAGGAATAAATGGTACGATGGCGTGACGCACGTGAGGCCCTCGCTGAGTAGGTAGAACGACATGATGTCGCCCTTCGAGCGCGAAGCTTGGTAAAAAGCGAGTGTGGGCGAACGAGCGAAAGTGACTTGTGGAATGGGCGAGCGACGACGCTGCTCAAGTGCCCATCGGTGAAACTATTTCGAGAATCGCTCGTCCCTGTTCTTCTGATCCAATTTGATGCAAGAGTGCAACTTTGGCAGGCATGAAGAGATACGTAGTTTGCAGAAATGAACAGGGTTGATATGATAATATGAAGAGCTACACACAAAAACCTCTTGCACATGGACGGACTGCTCGCATCTGCAGATGCGTTGAGCGATCTGACCATCATGCCCAGGCAGCCGACGCACACGTCACAACGTGGTTTGTGACGTCTTGAGCGGCAGCAGCGCGTTGATCTCGTTCACTGAGATGCCCTCGTCCATGAGCGCCTTGCGCTCGCGCAGCAGCGCGGCGTTCGCGCGGATCGTCGCGAGTCTCGCCTCGGCGCGCAGCTTCTCGGTCGCGGCGGCCACCATCGCGCTGTTCTCCTGGACGTGCGGTGTCGTGTACTGGCTGGTTGGGTCCGCGTTCGACGATGAAGAGGACGATGACGGAGCACTAGCAGCATTGTTCGTAGGCGTAGTAGCAGCGGCAGTGGAGATGGTCGCCACCGCCTCCTCGTTCACCTTCACGAAGCGCTCGATCTCGGGCCGATGGCGCTTGGACACGACGCGCGGCGACTGCGAGAGCGACGCCGCGGCCAATTGGCCAATCAGCACGCGCTTCTTGCCCGTAGCCGGCAGCGCGACGAAGGACCGCACGCCCGCAGGCGGCGGTGAGCTCTCCATATCGCTGTTGTCGGCCACAACGCTTCCACCGTTGATAGCGCGCGCGTCCTCACTCGTGAGCCCGCCGTTCAGCGTCGGGTCGCGCGGACCGAGGAACGGGTGCACGTCGTAGTAGAGCGAGAACTTCTTGAGCACCCACTTGCGACTTGCGTCCGGGTCTGCGCCACCACTCACGTCGATGCCCGCGGCGCGCAGCATGTGATTCGTGTCGCGGTACCGCTTCTCCGTGTCGAAGCACTTGGACTTGATCTGCGAGATGGTCTTGTTGCGCAGCTCCGGCAGGCGCATGGCCCCGTCGTAGAAGAAGCGCTTGGTCTTCGTCGCGTACTTGGCCACGTTCTCGCGCCAGTAAGCGAGCAGCGCCGCCTCCTCGCGCTCCGTCCACTTGCGCGTGAACTCGCCGCTCGCGCCGGTGGCGCCGTCGTCCACATCGTCCTCTGCGAGGCGCGCCATGCTTGTCTTTTTCGCTACTTGTTATTTTCAGGTGGCGTGTTTCAAAATAAACGAGGGAGGCAGCATCCAAGCTTGTATTTCCAAATCGAACTGTTGGAGGGAGCATCCATCAAAGTCAATCGCAGAGCTGAAACATCCAACACACCATTCACTAAGCATCCTAGTATGTTCGAGCCTACTATCGTTGCGGAGAGGAACATCCAACCAAAATTACATTTTGCACGCAAAGAAAATTGCTATTTCGCTTGTAGTTGGCACATGAATGGGTACAGTTCAGTCCATTTTAGAGGCCAGAACTGGTACAGTGGCACGCAAGCGGGAACAGCTCAATAGAAGCTCATCACACAGCAGCGAAAAGAGCCCACTTGCCCGTCGACGGGCTTCCTTACGAGAGCGTCTGTACGAGGCGGAGAGCTGCGATGATGGCCGTATCCGCTCTCATCGTGGGCTCTGCTGCTGCTGTTGAGAGCTCTATGGGGACGCTCGTGAGCTGTCCACTGGACAGCGCCAGCGACTGCCTCTGGATGGGGAACAGCGGCCGCACCGTCCAAGCCCACGAGCTGCGCGAGCTCCTGATCGCCGAAGCGGGCGACCTGGTGCTCGGCGAGCAGATCGATGCCGTACGTGCGCGGCGCAACCTCGCGCAGCACATGGCGCGCATTGAGCAGGTGCATCGCTACGCGCAGCAGGTGGGGCACGAGTTCTCGTTCCAGATGGGGGTCCACGCGCGCCACTTGACCCAGACAAACAGCCGACTGCCGCTCCCTGAGGCGTTCGTGCACCGCGAGATGAGGCACAGCAGGTCGCGCGTGGCGGTGCGCCAGCTCTCGACCGTGGCTGGAAATAGCTCTTTGTCTGCGGTCAGCAGTAGCTCGTTAAACACCACGAGCTCATCACTCAACTGGTGCACGAGCGACAACCCGCACAAGCACAGCGTGTGCTCAGGCGTCAAGAGCCAGAACAACTGCGGTAGCTGCTGGGCGTTCGCGGCCAGCGATGCGATCGAGACGGCCGTGGCCATCGCCGCGAACCAGAGCGCTGCCGTGGCGCTCGCACCGCAGCAGTTCCTCTCGTGCAGCAAGCGCGAGACGGAGCAGACGTTCACGTACTGCTGGGTGGACGCGACGAGCGCCTCGTACGCGTCCTGGCTGGGCGAGACCATGAAGTGGAAGTCGACGAACAACGGCTGCTCCGGTGGTATGACCCACGGCGCGTTCATGGACGCCGCCCAGCTCCACTACGGACTCGTCACGGAGCTCGAGATGCCCTACGTCGACAGCAAGTCGAACACGTCGACCGCCGCCGCGTCATCGAGCTCCTCGTCAACGTGTGTGCGCGCGTCCTCCAACCAGTCGGCCGCGAGCATCTCGGACTGGAAGCAGGTGGTCGGCCGAGACTGCTCCGTAAGCCGCGACCCGAACGTGCTGCTGCGCCAGGCGCTGCAGACGCAGCCCATCGCCGTGGCCATGAACTCCGAGTACCCGTTCGCGGACTACAAGGGCGGCTTCTACAGCTGTCCGCACAGCGGCGACCTGGCGTCCAAGAATGACGTCAACCACGCGCTCGTGCTCGTGGGCTACGGCTCGGACGCCACGGCCGGCGACTACTGGATCCTCAAGAACTCGTACAGCAACTCGTGGGGCGAGAACGGCTTCATGAAGCTCCTGGCGGACACCAAGGCCAACTGCGGCCTCAACATCTTTCCGGTTGTGCCCAGTGGCGCAAAGGCCAGCATGGCGCAGACGACCGTGGACGGTGGCGGCGAGAAGCTCTTTGTGGGCTTAAACCCGAGCGTGTGGCTCATACTCGCCGTCTCGACAGCAGTGATCACGATTTTGCTCACAATCATCGGCGTACTGTGGGTAAAGAGGCAGCGCGCTGCTCTGCGCGCACAGACGAGCGGCGTTGCGTACGTGGCGTACCAGTAGCTACGACATAGACTGTGCTGAAGCTAATATTGTAAAACAATCCTTGAATTTTGTTGCTCTATCTATTAGTTGATCACGCACTCTTCACATGGTCTCCAGCACCGCAGCGACATTCGCGTCGTTGCCAAAGTTGCGGCGCAGCGCCTCGACGTCCACCTGCGCCGGGTAGTGCTCGTGCAGCCAGCGCAGGATCTCAAAGTGCTTGTCGTTGATCGCATGGCGCACGGCGTCGGGCGTGCAGCCCTCGGTGCGGTGCGCGTGCAGGAAGAGCAGCATGTCAAAGTCGCTCTTGTACACGGCGTTGTCCATGGCCTTGGCCGTGCAGCCCTCGCTACGGTGCTCATGCAGCCACTGGAGCGTTTGCACGGACCCGGCCGTGTCCATCGCCTGGGTCGTGCACCCTTCATTGCGATGCTCGTGCAGCCACTGGACGACGTGCAAGTGGCCCTGCGCCGCCGCCCAGTTCATCGCGTTTGTGCTGCAGCCTTCGCTGCGGTTCTCGTGCAGCCACTGGATCACATCCAGGTTCCCGCGCGTGCTGGCAAAGTCCATCGCGTCCGACGTGCAGCCCTCACTGCGATTTTCGTGGAGCCATTTGACGATCTCCAGGTGACCCATCCAGGCCGCGAAGCCCATGGCCTGCGGCGAGCAGCCCTCTTCGCGGTTCTCGTGCAGCCACTTGACGACGTTCAGGTGGCCGTACCTCGCAGCGCCGTCCATGGCGTTGCGCGAACAACCCTCCGTTCGATTCGCATGCAGCCACTGGACGATGTCCAGGTACCCGCCTTCGGACGCCAGGTCCATGAGCGTGTACGTGCAGCCTTCAGTGCCGCGTTCATGCAGCCACTTCATGACTGCAAAGTGCCCGTTAGCCGCCGCGCGCTTCATGGCGCGACTGAAGCACGTCTCGCCCTTGTGCTCAAAGAGCCACTGCAGGATGTGCAGGTGACCCTCGCCGCCGGCGAACTCCATGGCGTCCGTGAGGTCGTACTTGATATTCTGCTCGAAGATCCACTGCACCATCTCTAAATTGCCGCTCGCGCCGCACAGGTCGATGCTCTCGAGGTCATCGATGAAGCCGCTCTGGTCGTACAGCAGCTTGGCGATCGCCAGATGGCCGCCCACGATCGCGTGCCGCAGCGCCTGGTCCGGTATATAGTCTGCAAAGTGGCGCTCGAGTAGCCACTGGACGACCGCGAGGTGGCCGTTGCGCGCCGCTTCGTTCATCGCCTTGTCCGTCACGCACTCGTCAGTGTACTGCGGTTGGCTGTCGAGCCACTGGAGCAGCGCCAGGTGGCCGTACTTGGCCGCCGAGTCCATGAAATTTGGACTCCACACCATGCGGTCGCCGTATGTGTCTGCGACCCACTGCAGGAAGCGCAGGTTGCCGCAGGTTACAGCCTTCTTCATGGCCTTCCACAGGAAGCTTGTGCGCTGGGAGTGCGCGTTAGCGCACAGCCACTGCGCCATCTCCATGTTGTCGTTCTGCACTGCGAACGCGAGCCCGACGCTAAAGAGGTGCGCGCGGTAGTGCGGGTCTACCGGCAACGCAGACGACGGCGCATTGTCCAGAGAGCGCTTCACGAGACGGCGCAGCAGGTGCAGGTGGTTGCGCTCGCAGGCGCGCGGGACGCTCCAGCGCTGCGGGACGCCGTGGTCCAGCAGGTCGCTCACAAGTGCGGCAACATGCGGAAGCTCAAGACACGTGACCTGGCGGCCCACCACAGCCACAGACGTGAGCGGGGGCAGCAGCAGCGGATGAGCTGCGGCGGAAGAGCTCATCTTGCGTTTCGCCGCGAGTGAATTTTGCGGCACCATTGATCTTGCTTTTCAGAACAAACTTTTATCCGAAAATGGCTTTTTCGGATGGATGCTCCTTCCAATTGTATGCTAATGTTACTCCCTGGCTTTTATCGGATGTTTCTGCTTGGCTGACCAACGCCCTCCTGTATGCCCATGCGCACGGCGTGGTCGTTCGAGTGATCACCGACCGAGGCTGCGCACTTCACCCGAGCTCAACCGTGTTGGATCTCCAATACGCGAAGATCCCAGTGCGCCACATCCACATGTCGTTGATGCGCCACAAAGTAAGTTTGCATGAATCTTTCATCTATCCTAACATCATTGATCCTCTTCATCTGTACGTGTGTCTCTTGTCTTTGTTCACTTCTGTGTGGTTGACTGCTGAATGGCAGTATGAACTGGAGCGCCTTTGGCCACACGGGCAATGGCGAAAACGTCCAGATCCACCAAGGCGCGTCGTCTGCCCCTACCAGGCGTGATTCAACATGGTGTTTCCACGCAGGCACGGCATCTTCATGGTGTAAGCTTCTTGCAATGTGACTCAGCTCGCATAGCATTGTATTGCATTCTCCTTTCATGTTGCTAGCGACTTGTAGAGTGGAGGCACTCATAGGCTATGGAGTGCA
>JAADXK010001112.1:0-11072 GCA_023337805.1 Globisporangium barbulae | reverse complement strand
GTTTCAACCACAGCGTTTTAACTCGCTTCTTTGTGGAAAATATCGCCTTGTTATTTGGCCATAATTCTGCACCTTTCGCGTGGAATTATATGCTGTTTTGATTCTGATTGGTGAAAAATGTCCGTGTTTACAAACCACTGTGATGAGCTTTGGCGAAAAACAGCGTAATCTTTTGGCAGCTCCTGACTTGCTAATTACTTGAGTTTTGTATAATTTTTTAACGGGCATTTCAATTTTCACAAAGTGAGAAGAGCTCAGCACGCACACCACAAAGGTGCCTGGAGGTCGAACGGACGGCCCGCCGCCTGCGCGCGCTCATTCATCCGTGCTCTTCCTGTCGCTTGCGTGCATGCACCCAGCCTCCCTTGGCGCTCAGTCACACGCACCACCCACGCTCTGGGCCACACGTGCTCAGTGCGCTCTTCCTACAGCCCACAGTCCAACAGGAACACACAAGCACACCAGCGGGCGGGCGTTTCGCTCTAAGCAGACATGCTCTCGATCCCGCACATCTCCCGCAACGAGCAGCGGCGCCGGCGACGTGACACCGGGCTTCGACGCAGTGCCGCGCACATGCCGCCGCTGCCGGCACCCGTTGCACTCACGCTGCTGCCCGACTCATCACAGCTCGCCGTGATTGAGACGCCGCTGCCGCTGCCACTGCCGCCACCAGTCGACTCGCGACTGACGCTGTATCCGCAACCACTACGAGCCATGAGCACGAGCAGCAATGACAACCGCACGCGTGTGCGCCGCGCACGACGCAAGTCCAAGAACTGCCGCAATCTGAGTCGTTTTGGGCACGACTACGCGGGCTTCCGGCGCGTGACAGCACGCGAGGTGTTCATGCAGGGCGACCTCGAGCACATGCAGCGACAGATTTACGAGCTCGAGCAGACGCGTATCCTCATGCAGTCGATCCAGCTCGTGCGCCACGCGAATGCCGCGGGCCTCGTAGCCGACAAGGTGCACGAGTATTACCGGCACTTTGCGCGCGGCTACGACCCAGCGAAGAGCTTGGACCGCGGCCAGATGCTCGAGTCGCTGCTGCGCTCGATCATGCTCAACGACGTGCAGTCGCCGGCGTTCCACGACCTCGACACGTTCTTGCTGCAGTGGGAGAACTACTCGCGGTACCACGCGAACGTGATGCTGCAGGTGGACTCGATCCAGCCGCTCGAGAGCGAGGACCCGACCGTATACCTGATCAAGGTGCAGGGCATCTCGACGCTGCGCATCTCGCGCGACACAATCAAGCACTTCTTCAAGCCTATCCTGGAGGACGAGGCCATGGTGCAGCGGCTCATCGGCCAGGAATACGCCTTCCCGTTCGCCACACTCTTCTACTTCAACCTGGACGGCCGCATCTTCAAGCTCGAGCCGCGCGCGGACCTCGCCACGGGACTGTTTAACCTTGTGAGCGACCCGTTCTCGACCGTCAAGCTGCTCGGTGCCTCGCAGCTCACGGACGACGGCTGTCTGCACGCGTACACTGAAGCGGACGTCGAAGTGCTGAGCTGAGCTGAGGCAGCCATTATCTAGCAGATTCGGGAGACAAGGAAAGGGATGAAGGAGTAAAAGTAGTACTATATGAGATGAATGTGAATGAATGAGAATATGTATATGAGGCAGCCAATAATGAAAGACTATTGCAGATGACTGACTGACTGGTTTTTCCTGTATTAAGACACGGCTGCTGCTGTACGAGCTCAGTCTATCCGGGCATACATAGTGAGGATGAGGATGCGGCAGACGCTCAAGAAGCGCTCCCAGCTCGAGAGCAGCGACCCGCGTGTCTCCGGCGCGTGCAGATACCAGACATCGAGCTCCGCGAGCGAGCTGCTCACAATTTTTATAAAAAATAAGTGAGCGTGTTAGAAATGTGGTCGTCTTAATACAGCAACACCCAAAGAAATAAAAAAAACTGGGTATCGTACTCGATGAGGGCGCTGAAGAGGTCGTTGAGCTGAGCCAGCTGCACGCCGCAGTCCTTCAAAACGCGCACAATCATCGTGATGAGGTTCTCCAGGAGGTCTTTGAGCTCCTTTGGCTGTGAGAGCCCTGCGCCAATCGTCAGGAACTACAGCGTTTTCAGTGACCGCATACAAAGGTCAAGTCAGTTTGTGGACATTCACAGACCGCCATTAATTCCGATCAACGTACCCCGTGGACGATCAAATAGAGCTTGACCGACAAGTCGTGCAGGGCGTCCGTTTGGTAGATGGAGCCCATGTGCGCCATCACTTTTCGGCGGAACACAGCCAGAGTCTCGGCGTCGTTGATCAGATGTGCCTTGAGGTCGCGCAGATGGTTCGTCAGCCGCGCGCCCAGGTCCAGTCCGTTCGTGGCACGTACACATAGCGGGTGCAGTCGTTCCTGCAAGAACGCGATCGAGGGCCAGTCGTCACCCACTCTCAAGCCGATCTCAGCGCCGTTCTCGACCACCGGCGGCTTGGCAGCATACAGAGCCATGCCCGTGTGTTGTCCCTGCTGATACTGATGCTGACTAAAAGGCGATGACGCCTTTGGTGAAACCAAGCCGGCGTCTCCACTTGGCGCACTGCGCCCCCGTATCAATAGTGGTAGCTGCGTGCGCTGCGGGATCCAGTGCACCATGAGCACAGCCGCGAAGAAGAGCAGATCGTGCCACGTGAGGAAGCCCGTGACGCGGTGCGTCGGGTGGATCTCCAGGCGCGCGTGCTGCAGGAACATGACGCACGCGTACTTGCTCGCGAGCTTCTCCGAGATGAAATACAGTTCGCTGATCGCCTTGAACGACACGCCCTGGAAGCTCCGGTCCTCCATGGCCGAGTACACGCGGCTCAGGTTCTCCAGCTGGCGCCGGCAGCTACACATACGGCCATAGAGCTCATTAGCAATGTGCACCATAGCTATACCAGCTCCAGTGCTAAAGCATACGAAGTAGTACCTCTTGAGCGTGCGCTGGGCCTGGTCGCTGATTTCGTCGAGGTCTTTCTGGAGCTTGGCCGAGAGCTTCTTGCCCACGAGCCAGCGGCCGACCTGGCCGTCGAGTGAGTAGTAACGCTCGATCATGTAGTGCTGCTGGATGGGCGGGATCTGAAAGAGCAGCTGCGAGCGGAAGAGGCTCGGCTGCATGAGGTAGTGCTCGAGCTTCTCGTAGAGGCGGTACTGGTCCACGGTGTCGCGCCAGAGCAGCTCCTGCAGCTTCTGCTCGTCACCTAGCACGGGCAGGTCGATGGGCGTGCGCAACCGGATCAGCAGCGCGTCATTCACGTTATGGCCCTCTAGCCACAGCGCGTAGATGTCCTCGTTGATGTGGATCGGGTCCGTCAAGAACGCCTCAAACACCTCGCGCATCATGCTGGTCTTCGTATTTGATATTTGTGAAGATGCCCAAAGGGTATCCTACGTGTAAATAGTGTGGCGCACATTAAAAGTAGTAAATCATGTGATGCACACCAGTATGTAAACTGTTTCTGCGACGTGTGAGCAGCTCCAACCAACATGACTACATTTGAGTGTTCGTCTTGTTGACCTTGGTGGTGGGTTACACTTGATGGCCTTAAGATGGGGACTCATGGAGCTGCGGCGGTCGTTGCTCCTCGATGGAGTGCGTGTACCGCTGCTGGTGCTTGTGCAGCGTCTGCGTGCGTCGCTCCTGGCTCTTGTCGTACGCGTCGTGGAGATGCTCGGTCTTGGCGTCGTAGTCCTGCTGCTGCGCTCGTATCCGGTGCAGTCTGCTCAAAAAGTTGGCGTTCTTGCGCTGCTTGTCCTCTTGGCCGAGTGTGGTCGTCACTGAAGACGAAGAATGCGGCTGTGAGGCTCTAGACGCCTGCTTGAGCTGCTGCCCGGATCCGTACAACTGGGTCTCAGTCACGAACCGCGCCTTGGCCGGTCCATCCGATGTTCGTTCTGCGTGCCTAGACACAGCCATTTGAAGCAAGAGAGCCATCAGAGCTGGCATGACAGTAGGAGCTATGTTCCCAACACTAGAAGAACGCACGACAGCAGTCCGCTTGTGTCGTGGACTGGAGTCTGCCCGTGCCGAGTCGGCACCTTCATTCTCCTAAATTTTACGAAGCGATTACGAATTCCATTAGCCAAGACGATGCGACGTCTCATTATGTCGAAGCAAATAAAACACATACCGTGAAAGGTGCGTGAAGTCAAAAGTCGCAGCTTTGAGGCGAGCCACTTTGTCCTTCTCCGGTGTCTCTGGCGCTGGCTGTGGAGTCACTGGAGTTCCTCCATGAGATCCACCTTGCAGCGCTGCTGGCTTCTGGTTGAACAGGTTGCTGAACTCCTTGTAACTGATCTCGCCGCTGCCATCAGTGTCCACAGCTTGTGCTAGATGGCGGAACTCTCGATCGGTGAACTGCAAGCCCAGTTGCTTCAGCTACGAGTGCATACAACAGATTTGTCAGCAACCAGCACGAGGTAAGGTTGAAATGCAAGATCGTACCCCTTGTCGAAGCTCCGAGTAGGACAAGTTGCCGCTGTGGTCGTCGTCAAAAGCCGCATACGCGTCGGTGATATGTGGCGCAAACGCTTTGATCTTGCGCTGCACAACCGCTCGAATCGCGTCCTCCTATCGTGCAACGCCATCGCATCGTCAGCATCAATGAGAATAATCCGCTGACGCAAGCAATAGCCTTGATAAGTTCATTACATCAACGCCTGCTGGTTTCTTGAGAGTCGAGCTGCGCAGAATCAGGAACGGGTCATGGACTGGGCTGTTGAGCTCTGTCTGCTCTTTGATTCGCGCCTGAACTGACGGTTTCCCATGGAGATCTTGCACGGGACCGAAAATCAGTTTCACGAACTCTGAGTACTGCAGTCGGCCATCCTGGTCGCCGTCGTAGCTGTCGAAGAGGTCCTTCACCTGATCGGGCGCGAGACGCATACCCTGGCGCCGGAGGTTCGTGTCCAACTCGTGCATCGTAATGCAACCGTCTTTGTCCACGTCCCAGTCGCGAAACACCTTGCGGAACTTGCACGCCGCGTACTTCTTACGCAATATGTTAAGTACGTGATTGACGTCAGGGTACAGCGCCTGATCTGACCTGAGCACTGGATTGCTAGACGAAGTTGGCTCGCGTGACGCTGTCGAGGGCTTTGCTGACCCATTACCACCGCCGCCAGCGTTTGCTCGATTAGCAACATTGGGACGGCCGTAGATGAAGCCGCGAAAATCATCGTATCGAAGACTCCTGTTTCAAAGCAGCATCCATATACGCAAAACACGGCTTTAGACTCATTTGATTCCCAGCAGATCCACTTTGTGGCGATGATGAAATGGCGTACGATGACGGCAGCGTCCCGATATGCTGAATGACGACCTCGACCTTCTCGGGGCCGAGGCGCGTGGCAAACCCGAGCGTGTTTATCATCTCGCGCACCTCCTTGCCGCTCAGCCGACCGTCTTTGTCGCGGTCCCAGTTTAGGAACGCAGCCCGCAGGCTGCGCTTTCCGTCGTAGCGGTCGCGCAGCAAGTCACAGAACTCGCGCAGCTCCTTGGGGTTCGACTGCGGTCGCTGTAGCTCGGTTCGAATGTTCACTGCAGTGGTAGTGGTAGTCTTGTCACTGCTACTAGAAGCTGGCTCGGTGACTTTGGCCGCCCACTGCACTTTGTCGTCGCAGCCTAGAGCTGTCGTCTGGTGATTGAGCTTCGGCAAGCTGCAGATGAAACAGTTGTAAGTACTACGAACGAGAGGTGAGCCTACAGTTTTGACCTAGGCTTTGCACCTCCCTCACCTTTGCTGAGCCTGGTTCAAAGCTTCGAGGTCACTACCGAGCTGTCGTTCGCTGCTGCCTCGTGCGCTCTAAACACGAGTCGTACGGTGTCTAAAGCGTGAGCTACGGCATGAGTGATACCCGATCCACCTGCATGTGCTCACCTGAATCCGCCGCTTGAAGTGCTGTAGCTGTTGCTGTCGTCCCGGCGCCACAACCGACACTGGCCGTCTCGCCGTTGCCGTCCCACTCTTGCTCGCTGCTGCACTTACAAGAGCAGCCTCTTTCCGCGACGGCGACGAGAGCAACAGCTCGTGCACTTGGTTACGTGGTGATATTGCCACGAGCGACACTGGCTGATGAGGATGATGCGGATGGTGGTGAAGCGGAGGAGGAGCCTGCCGACTGGAACTGACGGCGGACACTGGCCGCTGGTTCGCGTTGCTACTGCCGCTCTGGTGACGTCGCTCGCGCATGCTTCTCTCTCTCAACGCAGAGCTCTAATGGTTTCTCATTAGCCTGCCAAACTCTCAGGGCTGTCAGATACTCATGCACCAGACTACCGGCATTGATATAATAATAGTACACGCAGTCACACAAGGGTATTTATACCTCCACCGCGTATCGTTGCAAGTGTCGACTTCAAATCTTTCTTCGCTGCTTGTTTATTAGGACACTCGTTAATTTTATCAAATCATCTCTACACACCTTCATCTGCGTATGCATACTCGCCGCCTTCGTTCTTGTTCTGGCCAGTCGACGGGATGAAGAAGTGGAAGCCCATGGACGCGACACCACAGAGCGTGGCGCTCGTCAGGATCGCGCGCGGACTGCGTAGCTCACCGGGTAGCAGTGCGAGTCCAGCCGAGAAGCCGCCGACGAACGGGTTCAGCAAGTCGTTCTTGCCGCGCAGCTTCTCGAGACTGCACGAGACGCCGCCAAAGATGCCAAGGAAGCTCGCAAAGCCAAAGATGTTGCGGCCGCAGAGCCACGCGAAGGACTTGGCCATCTCCTTCGGGATCGTCGCGTTCTTCTTGCCGGCGATGCGTTCCTCCCACAGCGAGTTGGGCGCATTCAGCAGCGCGTAGCCGTCGACGCCGATGGTCCACGCAAGTCCCGCGCCAAGCCCGCGATACACGAGCAGCACCGTGGACGAGACGCAGTCGGACGACGTCTGTTTGCTGTTCTGTTCGTTGGCCTTCGCGTTCAGCGCGGGCGATGATGAGAACGCGCGCTGGTCCACGAAATAGGAGGCGGCCATCGCAGTGAGGATCATGGGCGCCATGGGCGGGGTCGTGAGCGGCCCTCGCAGAGCGGGCAGCGGCGGCGGCGCATTCCGTCTCGCGCCCCACATTGCGTTGCGATTTTGGCCAACGCCAGTGATGCTTTTGGTGGAAGTTGGAATTCGGAGCCGCTGGGTGTGGTACAGTGTGCCATCTTAATTGATACACATATGTGTACCACTTTGGACGGTACAAATGGCTTTTTAGGAATTGCGCCTTTTGAATTTCCGAATGAAGCCCGCCAACACACACACAAGAAAGCTTCATAGCATCCGACAGAAGACGAGCGAGATGGAGCAGTGGCAGGCGTCGGAGAAGGGCGCTGAGAAGCTGCACGACATAGCAAACGACATAGCAAGCGACACCAGGGGTGAGTGTACTGAAGATCCAGCAACAGGCGCGATTGCGGTGGCTGGCAGCGATCAGAAGCGCAGTCAGAACGAGAAGCAGCAGGCAAAGGAAACACCCGCGCTGGAAAAGCACGACCGCGACCAGAAAGACGAGACACAGGAGGGCGACGACGACAGCCAGTACAGACTCGAGTTTTCGGCAGCGCAGCTGCGGGTGAAAGTGCAGCAGGCGCGTTTGGAGACGAAGATCGCAGCGGACGAGCAGATGCTCGTGCTGCGGAAGCAGATCGTGGATCTAGAACACCAGATCCAGGAGCTCCAGCGCAGCAACGCACAAGCATCGGATCGCCATCAACTGCTGCAGAATGGTGTGGATGCGATCATGAAGGATCACAAGCGGACGCTTAACGGCATGAGAGACGACTTGCACGTGGACAAGTTGGTCGCGGCGCTCGAGACCGAGAAAGCTGCGCGCGAGAACCTGCACGCGGCGTTTGAAAAGCAGAATGCCGTTCTGCTGAGTGCACAGGAGCGCGTCGAGTCCCTGGATGCGCAGGTGTTCAAGTACCAGAAGACCGAGACCGTGCTGGCGCAGTCGATCTCTCATTTCCAGCACCGCTTCGACAACAAGGACCAGCAACGCGTCGCGTCACTGGAGCGCGTCAAGCTCGAATTGGAGGAGAAGCACCGCAACGACACGTCCTCGTTGCTTCGCGAAATGGAGATCGCCAAGCGCGCTGAGCAGATGGCACAGGAGCAACTGCTTGCGCTGGAGAAAGAGTGTCGCGCATTACGACAGAACGCGCAGGCTGCGCTCGCGAAACAGGACAGGAACGGCGACACAGAGAGAGAGCTGCGCGCCAAGATCGACCAGCTCGAGACCGAGAAGGCGGTGCTAGTGAGCAAAGCTGAGCAGCTACAGCGAGCAGACGGTCAACTGCGGAGCAAAATAAAGACACAGGATGACGAGCTGCAGGAGCAGCGCAGTCAGAACACGCTTCTACGTGAAGAAATCAAAGAGCTGACCAAGATCGCGAGTGATCTGATGGAGATGGCGGAGAAGCACCAGCAGGAGAAGCGGCTGCGTACTGGACTGCGCGACGACGACGACGAGTTCCTCGCGAGACGCAAGAAGAGATTACGGATGTCGATTGGGTAATTCCTTCTTCTCACGAATCGAAACGACAAACTTACGCACAACAGACCACTCTCTTGATCTTTCTCATTCGTACGCCACGTCGGAGTCCTGCTCTCGTGGCCAATTCTCTCTCAATCGTCCTCTCTCTTACTCTCTCTTCATTGCAGCTGATGCGGTGTGCGCTTATGCAATTCTTCACGATGAAACCATTTTGCTGTGTTGCTCCTCTCCATCGCTGCGAAGCATTAGCCGGCTGCTTGTGTTGTCCA
This sequence comes from Globisporangium barbulae, assembly GCA_023337805.1. Classification (NCBI taxonomy): domain Eukaryota; phylum Oomycota; class Peronosporomycetes; order Pythiales; family Pythiaceae; genus Globisporangium; species Globisporangium barbulae. The sequence goes on along the minus strand of JAADXK010001112.1, from coordinate 2,317 downwards.
GCCTTGTTGTCACAACTTACTTCTTTCCTTTCTGTGGGGTGTACATGCACAACACGAGGTTTCGTTAGAGCCACTGGCCGGTGCCAATCCAAATACAAAAAGACATACCTTCTTTTTCTTCGACTTCTTCGACGCACTGCTTGATGCGGTCGATGGGGGTTTCTCATCTCCTGCGTCGTCGTTGTCGTCATTGTCGTTGTTATCCGTTGAGTTCGATGTCGCAGCTGAAGAAGCAACTTCGGCATCCGCAGACAGTTTCCGCTCCAGCGGCTTGGGTGGCGACGCGGGCTTCTCAATTGACGGGGAGGCAACGTGGGCTACACTGGCTTCAACCGGTGTGGCGCCACTTTCCACCACTTCCGGTGGAGACTCTGGTGCTGCAACTGCCGGCGGGGAATCAGGCTTTGGAGCTGGTTCCTGTGGTGACGCCGACTCTGCTGTGGTTGTAGTCGCAATTGGCGCCGGAGGCTTTGCATTCGTGACAGGCACTGCAGCATGCGGCTCGAACGGCGGTGCGTCGGCAGCATGCGGCTCGAACGGCGGTGCGTCGGCAGACAGCGGCTCGAACGGCGGCGCGTCTGCAGACAGCGGCTGGAATGGCGGCGCTTCAGCAGAAAGCGTCGAGGCCGGCTCGGGCTTGTTCAGGCCAAGCAGGTCCACGCTTTCAACCACCGTCTTCGCTTCCGGTGGCGGAGAAGCGTGGCTCTGATGCTGCCCGCGCTCATGCTCATGTCCGTGGCTGTGTCCATGCCCATGGCTGTGGCTGTGCTGCTGCTGGCTATGGACATGCGCATGCTGCATGGCCAGAGACGGCTCGGGGCTTTTGTACCCACCGACATGCGCGCCATTCTTCGCAGCCTTCTTGGCGACGTCAATATGATCATACTCTTCACGCACGCTCTTCTCACTGCACACATCCACAGGAGCGATGGGAGAGTAGCATGAGTATGTGTGTCACACAGCATCACAGCAGTCAACAAGGCCGAGCATTGATGCGCATGGACACTGAGATACGTACGCGAGTTTGCCCTTGGGCAGCAGTGCCTCGCTGCCGTCGAAGCGATCGTCCTCGCGCGAGAAGCAGCAGCCCATGGCGTCCGTCGTCGTCGCCGCGTTCTTTTCTTTCGGTTGTGAACCGACGGCCAAAGATGACCGCGCCTTCGTTGTGGGGTTCCTTTCCTTTGCGTGTTACTTCACACCCTTTCAGAAAGATCGTTACCTCTAAATTTATTATTTAAAATCAGTGCATTTTAATTTCTTAATATTTCCTTACTATACTCAAATTTTAAAAACACTTTTTAACCTAACTAAGTGCGGGCGTATTTTTTCGTATTTTTTTTAATCAATCAATACTTTGTTCAAGCCAATGATGTCACAGTTTTTACCATCATTCATATAGTTTTTTTATAAACTACATCGCTACACAAAAAATATTTTAAGCAAGATGAGGTCCAGCCTCTTTGTTCTCTACCATCACTTCGACTTCACATGCCTCATTCTAGAGATCTTCTGCAGCTGCACGGCCGAACCAAGCCATAATGTCCCACGTGCCTGCCGTACGCGAGTACTTGTCACTCACCCCTGACCAGTTCGCCATGGCCGATCATCTTGTCTACGAGTGACGCTTCAGCGTCGCGGAGACGGCTCGACGAATTCGTGTGAAGCCGGCCACCCTCCGCCAGCAAATGGCCGCGGACGTAAAGTGCCGTGAACGAGTCGCCGCTGAGCAGACCGTGCATCTCAGTGCTCGTCTGGCTGGGTTGACCGTCGAGGCCGCACTCACTGCCGCCAAAGCTTCTGCCGCTCGTGACCGCATTACAGCCCAGCGCGCTGCCATCCGTGTCGCCAGCGGCGTCAACATCGTTGGCGTCTTCCATTTTTCGGACCACTCCAGGAAGTCGCTGGAGACGATAACACGATCATTTACCGGGCCAAATCATTCATCTCGATCTCGGTCTTTTCTCTGACTCACGTGGAGGTGAGTGTGTGTCTTTATTTTTGTCGTCGTGTTGCAAGCAATTAATTTGTTGTGTCTACGTCAGCTTGTGTAGGAGCTGTGCAATGCAAAGGAGCGAGGTGTCGACGTTCGCGTGGTCAGCGACAAGGGCCAGTCACGGAACAAGGGCGGCAACTTGTGGGCAGTCTTTGGGATGCTTGACTGAGCGAGCATACCTTACCTGTAAGGATGTGGGTTACAGTCACACCTACACTCATGGCATACACAAACATTCCGCGGATTACGTGTACCACCTTCACTCTTGGCACCCGCAATCATTCCGTTGATGACGCATCCCGAAAGTGTCCCAGAAGCTTTAGC
>JAADXK010001111.1:0-11089 GCA_023337805.1 Globisporangium barbulae | reverse complement strand
GTCTAAGCAATGAGACCCCTCGCAGGACAGCAGGTTGTTGACCTCGATCAGCAGCACGGACACTCGCATCAGCACAAAGCCTGCAGCGAAGTGCAGCACTAGCGTCACGACACGGATCGCCCACGAGTTGAGACCCACACACTGCACAATGATCGCCTTGAGCAGCCAGCTGAGCGGCTCGTAGACGTTGATCCTGCGCATCGTGGCCATCTTGTAGAGGTTCTCATACGAGAAGAGGAAGTCGCCTTGCAGCACGGGGTTGTTCACAAAGTTGTTGTGGTCGTCGTACAGCGAGATGAACGCCCACGGCTCTGCGGAGCCCAACAGTGGAGACGCGTACAGTGCTATTGTAGCAGCACAGAGCAACGTGACGCGCTCGCCTCTCGTTAGCAGCAGCATCGCGACTTTGCTCTTGATGAGAGCTGCTGCGTCTTGTCCAGCATTGCTGTGAAGGCAACCCGAAAAATGTATCTTTCTCAAATGGCTACATTTAATTGGCTGAAAACCTGTCTCTCTTTGGGTTGATTGGCTACAAATGATAATAGTTCAAAGCCTTTTAATCGACGCGATTTCACTGTCATTTTGGTTGACAAGCATGAGCTCGGTGGTGCTGCCCAGCGGCGCGAAGCTCCCACGCTTTGGCCTCGGCCTCTACAAGAGCAAACGCGGCGCTGAGACGTACAGCGCAGTGCTGAGCGCGCTCCACCTCGGCTACCGGCACCTGGACACCGCGCAGTGGTACCGCAACGAGAGCGACGTCGGCAGGGCGCTGGCTGACTCGGGGATCCCTCGAGAGCAAGTGTTCGTGACCACGAAGCTCTGGGTCTGGCACTGGGGCTACGAGAAGGCCCTCGAGGCGATCAGAGAGAGCAACGCAAAGCTCGGCGGGACGTACATCGACCTGCTGCTGCTTCACGCGCCCGGGAACAAGGACTTGCGCGCCGAGACCTGGCGCGCGCTCGAGGACATGCGAGCAGCAGGTGTGGTGCGCGACATCGGCGTGTCCAATTTTGGCGTCGCGCATTTGGAGAAACTCGCGCTCACGGCGACCACCCCACCAGCGATCAACCAAGTGGAGCTGCACCCGTGGCTGGCGCGCAAAGAGCTCGCGGCGTACTGCAAGCGCCAGGGCATTCAGTTGGAAGCGTATTCGCCACTCACCAAGGGGATGATGCTCGACAACGTCGTACTCAGGGAGATCGCAGAACAAGCGCAGGCGACGCCCGCGCAGGTGCTCATCGCGTACAGTCTTGCGAAGGGCTACGTCACGATTCCAAAGTCAGTCGACCCCGCGCGGCAGCAGGAGAACCTAGACGCGAGTACGAACGTGCACCTGAACGCCTCACAGATCTGGACGCTCGATGCGCTCGACGAGCACCTCGTGTGCGCATGGGACCCAAGCGTGAACGATGAAGTGTAGTGAGACACGATGAGCTGTTTTAACAGCATAGAGAATAATTGGTCAGATGCCAGTGGTCATTGTCGCTTTCGCGATGGAGGCACTCAGCTGTTTTGAACACAAGCACGGGTTGCACCACAGCTGCAGATGAACGAGTGCTTGTAGTGGCACAGCCAGTCATCTCATGCGCTGTGCACATCTCAAAGCGTCAATCCTCGTTCGCACTGCCACGTTGTCTTCGGAACCGGTGGTGGTTGGACGGAAGCACGTTGAAGTGATGGATGCACTCGCACCGGCTGGCAACCCGCAACTTCGAGGAACAGCACTCTCGTCCTGATTGCGGTGCCTCTTGGCCATCAGTTTTTTCTGCTGTCGAGACGTGAGGTCCCGAATGTGATGTGTGGACGGGACAAAGTGAAGTTGGACAAGGGATTGAATCTGAACTGAGACAAGGTTTGGCGATTTGCTAGAGCGACATATCTAATTTATATATTTGTTGTAATTTATTGACAAAAGTCAATAACAGACAACATGACGGGTATAATAAAATATTTATGTTGTTATAAACATGCAATGTTGCTTTTATAATGTGACAGAAAGGCTGACTAACGTACAGTTCCAGTCCCGGTGCTAGCGCAAACAAACACGACGAGTTCACACCTTAAACTGAAGTTGAAAGCTTTTGTCAAGGTTATACTCATCAGGATAAGGTTTAATTCACTTTTCATCAAGGTTTTTCAAGTCAGGCAGCACCACACCACGTTCACATAAACAAAACAATCCCGCTGCGGGCGATTGCGGAACCAAGACAGTGGACTTTCCGGACACGTACACTTGAAAATTGTATGTGAGAAGCCAATCGTGAGATCGTCCGTTGAGCATTTATTTGCTCAGCTCTCCCTCCACGCACGACGTCAACGCGAGCAGATCCAGAAATCCCGCCGAGCGCGCTCTTCATCTCCCCGCACACACAGCCTCAGCACCATGCTCGCGTCGCTGATCCACCGGCCGGCCTCATCCACAGCAGCTGCCGCAAGACGAGCGTTCGCGTCGCTGCAGGCGACGTCGCCGGCCGCCAAGGCTGTGCTCTCGCCCGCAACCGAGAGTGAGAGCGAGGCGCCCAAGTCCGAGGCTGCGCTGCAGAGCGAGTACCTGCTGCGGCCCGTGACGTACCCGCTCAACAAGGTCAAGGTTGTGCTGCTCGAGAACATCCACCCGCGCGCCGTGCAGGTCTTTGAGCGCGAAGGGTACACGGTCGAGACGCACAAGCGCGCGCTCTCGGGCGAAGAGCTCGCACGCATTGCAGGCGATGCGAACATTTTGGGCATTCGCTCCAAGACGCAGCTCGACCCGGACTTCTTCAGCACGGTCGGCTGGCACGAGCACCGCCTCTGGGCCGTCGGCTGCTTTTGCATCGGCACGAACCAGGTGGCGCTCCAGGATGCCGCGAGCTACGGCATCCCGGTCTTCAACGCGCCGTTCTCCAACACGCGCTCGGTCGCCGAAAAGACGCTCTCGGAGGTCATTGCACTGCACCGCAAGCTCTTTTTGCGCTCGACCGAGCTGCACCAGGGCATCTGGACCAAGTCGGCCACGGGTTCGCACGAGGTGCGCGGCACGACGCTCGGCATCGTCGGCTACGGCCGCATCGGCTCGCAGATCTCGGTGCTCGCCGAGCTGCTCGGCATGAAGGTCGTGTTCTATGACCCGATCAAGTGCCTGCCGCTGGGCAATGCGCGCCAGGTGGACACGCTCGAGGAGCTCTTGGGCATGTCGGACGCTGTGACGCTGCACGTGCCGGCTACCGGCACGACCAAGAAGATGATCAACGCCAAGACGATTGCGCAGATGAAGGACGGCGCACTGCTCGTGAACAACGCGCGTGGCTCGGTCATCGACATTGACGCCGTGGCCGACGCGATCCGCAGCGGCAAGCTCGGCGGCCTTGCGGTCGACGTGTTCCCGGTCGAACCAGAGAAGAACGGCGAGCTATTCGACACCCCGCTGCGCGGCCTGCCGAACGTGATCCTGACGCCGCACATTGGCGGTAGCACCGAGGAGGCTCAGGGTAACATTGCCGTGGAGGTCGCGAGCAAGCTCGTGCGCTACATCAACAACGGCTCGACCACGACGTCCACGAACACGCCCGAGCTCGACATGCTGCCGATCCGCAACAACTCGATGCGCATCCTGCACATGCACCACAATGTCCCGGGCGTGCTCAGCAAGATCCACTCGGTGCTCTCGGACTACGGCATCAACGTGACGTCGCAGTACCTGCAGTCGGACCCGCGCCACGGGTACATCGTGCTCGAGGTCGAGAAGTTCCACGCCAAGGTCGTCACGCGCGAGCTCAAGAAGATCAAGGAGACCATCTTCCTGCGCACGATCATTTAGAGAGAGACCAGTCGCTTAGAGAACCCCACGCGTCGCGACGGATGGCGACATCCCGCTGCATGTAAAGAACGATCCCAAATGACGACAACTGCTCGCGCGGCGCAAATTACAACCAGGAAGAGCTCATGTGGCTCAGACGAGTGGCGTGTTGCTAGTGTGATCGCTTTCCGACAGAGAGAACGTGACGAGACGCTAACACCATTCCAATACAATTCCGCCGCCGCAGCAGCGTTGCTCTGTACATTTCGCAATCATTATTCGCATCAACGAATTTGACTTTGCTTGGACGTGGACGTGCCACAGCGTGTTCAAGCCCAAGTCGAGCGTCGCGATCTTCAACTTCTGTTTGCGAGAGTCAATGGTGACGATCACGAATCGCATCATCGACGTCAATAGTACGTTGACTTGCTATCTGTGCTGTCAGGTATGCTGATTGATTGGATGATGTTGCGTGTGTTCATTTGCAGCGATGGCTGTGTGCATCGTGGACGTCGACAGCGAGCACACCCCGACGATACAGTGCGACAACATGTACGGCTACGCGTCCATCATTGTGCTGCTAGTGTGTCGCTGCATGGACGGGGTTTACGGCTACCGCTGAGTACTGGTTGGTGGTCTTGTGTGATGGGATTGCGGCTCTTGATGCGACACACGACAAGAGCGGTCAAGTGGCTGCACAAGCATCAGAAGCGAGGGCTGCACGACAAGCGTGATAGACCGACCTAGCTCGCTCAAAGTGCTCCGATGGCTCCACGAAAACCAAGCCGAAGGGTGCACTGCGCGAGTGATGGACAGCCCAGCCGGCATGGGTTTCTTCGAGGTCTTGTTTCTCCTGAATGTAAATCGATCCGCGGTGTGCTCACAAAAGCGGCGTTGCTCGTCGTCATGGGCAATAATAACCTCGAGGTCATCCAGCGGCTATGAGCGACATCCCTGAGCACTTTGTCTTAAATGAAATAGTGTAGAGGTCATGGAGGAACACCATTGAGTAGGCGCTAAAAAACGTTCATTTGCAAGATTTGCAACGCAAAGAAGCTACCTCCGATGACAAGCACAACCAAGCTAAAATACTGGAGAACAGTTTCCCTCACTCTTCTTCATGCGTATCCGTGCTCTCTTCCAGCAGTATTGACGCGATCATTCGTAATTTCTTCTCCACCTGCCAGTGTGTCAATAGTCATGTTAGTCCTGGTGAGTAGCCCACGCGCTTCATCGCGTATGTAAAACACGTACCCGGTTGTGGAAGTGGAGATTCTGTGCCAACTTCGCGTCTGCAATCTCAAAACGATTGTGGGACGCCGCATGGCACTCTTGGATCGCACCCATGAGAGTGTTGACCAGTGTATCGATCTGGCCAAACGTTGCTGCGAATTGGCACAAGCATCACGTTAGTGATGGTAACAGATGCAAATACTCAACTGCAGCGCTACGAGCAAAACACAAACCTTCAACGAGGCTCTCCACGTGCTCCTCTTGCTCGCGCTTTCGCTTACGAAGGTGCTCCAAGTGCACTAGACACTGGCCGACGTAGTCGGTTGCATTTTCGTCGTCTTCTTCGAGATTGTGCCGTCCTTCTGCATGCTCCGCCATGTGTTCTTCTTCGCCGACGTCTTCAGCTTGGGCATATTGTGGATCATCGTCTATCGGTCCATCGTCTGCACTTGCTTGATTCTCATCGAATGCATCGCGATCACGGTACTGACGCGCTCGTTGGTCACTGTCATCTCCATCGAGATCGTAGCAACGGCGCTCTGCTTCTGTTTCGTCGCCATCAAAGCGCGCGTGCTCTTCACGGCCACTGTTGTGAGCAATGTCGTCACTGCCTTCTCCACACTGCTCTTCCTCCACTGCAGAGCCTAGCGTGAACATTTGGCTCTCCTCGCTCCCTTCTTCCACCTACATGCGTCACATCCGCAAACGTCAACATCTCCCTTACTGTGCATGCAGATGATCGGCACACACACGGGACGTTTCGCTGACGTTTACACACGTAAATTACCGTCGAAAGTGCCATGTCGTCCTGCGAGAACGGCACCTCGTCCTGGGATTCCGCGCTCGCCATGCTTGCTTCTTTTGGCGGATGCCGGAACTGCGGAGGCGATGGCGTGCAACCACACGACCATCATTCTCAACTTCAACCACAAAAAGGAAACATGGTCGTTGGTGGGCGTTAAGCAGTTAGTAAATGAAGGTTAAGAAATGAGGACACTAATTAACGCTCACAACATTAAACCTTTCACTTATGAATAAAACTTTTTATGCAAGATATCAAGTTGACTTGTTTGAATAGTGTACTGTTTAGTTATATCTAGTAAAACCTTTATAATGATTATTGTAAGATAAATCCTCTATTTTGTAATGCGTTTAAAGGTTTCAGCATTGAAACCAGGACAAGGAAAAGCATTCGATGCCTATTCACCCACATACACATCGCATCATGCTGGCTCCTGCGTGCTCGTCTCCGCTTGGCGCTTGTCACCGCGATGTGCCTCACGGCAGTGGCTACTGCCCAAGGCATTGCTCGCTGTCTGAGCGGCATCAACTCGATGTGTGGCAAGGAGCGCATCAGCAGTCGTGGAAGTCGTTCACGGCGATCGAGAAGACGCTCGACAAACAAGCGCTCATAAGCGCGATGAAGACGCGCGAGTTCTCCAAAATCCACATGGATGGCATATCGGAGCGCAAGCTCTATCTGATCGCGTTCGAAAACATGCTCCACGTGCAAGGCCCACGTTCGCTTGTATCACGCTGCCATACTGGGACACAATAGACGAGTACGCGGACACGGAAGTGCAACAACAACTACGAAAGCTCATCGATCGATCGCGAGCTCGGCGGCTCTCTACCGGCAGGAGGCGCAGCTCGCTTGATGACCATCAACGGCAAGACGCTTACACCAATCCAATACCATGCCGCCGCAGCGTTGCTCTATGGATTTCGATAACGCATTGACGCATTTGACTTCGCTTGACCATGAGCAGCTTTGAAAGGTGTAGGTGGATGAGTCATTTTCAGGGCTTGAGTCAAAAGCGAATGGGCGTTGTTTGTCACATTGACAGCTCTTTTTTCCCTTCGATGTCGAGACAGGAGCCAGTCGGTGAGGCTTCGCTGTCGTCCACGACGCTTCTGGTACTATTGCTGCTACTGGTGATGACAGCTCTGGTCCGATTGCTTATAACATTCGTGTTGCTGCTGTTCTCCTCGACGTCGTCATGACTCTCCTGCTGTTGGTGATCTGTCTCAGGGCTGTCCTCGTTGATGAAGTAGAGATGTTTGCGGTCCGAGTGCCAGCCCTCGAGGTTGAGCTTCCCGAAGAGCCGCTGGCTCACCTCACGCAGCTTGGTCGTGACGGTGTCGTCCTCGAGCGCGAGGAAGCGCAGCAGCGCAGTAAGTACTTTGCAGCGCATGTGACCAGCGTCTATCGGCTCCTGGCTGTCCTCGCCGACGTTTAGCATCCTCGGTGCTCTTGTCGTTGCATCAGAGTGTCGCCCAAGCTCGTGCAGGGACTGGAGCTTCTGGAGTACGCTCTTGATGAATAGGGTGAGCGCGAAGATGCGCTCTTGAAACACACACCTGGATCGTCGGTGTATCAGCCGCTTTCTCGGGAACAGGAACGCGTCCAGCAGCGAGAAGAGCGCTTCACCTGGGCATCTGGGCCGCCGAAGTTCTCGGTCGTTCTCGCATTCGTCGCTAGCTTCAACCTCGGTCTCTTCATCGCAGCAACATCGGCAGGCAGATCTCTTGGCGCGGTTGGTGAGCTTCTTGAGGTCCTTGTACAGCCGTCGGCACTGCGAGTACGTCCGTGCGACCTCGTGGACGACGGAGATCTCGATCTCCTCGACTGGTCGCAACGTGCTGCCAATGAACGTCGATCGGACAGCGCTGGGTATGCGACTCGACCAACGCACCCCGGCGTTGAGTGGATGCACTGCGAACACGTACTGAGGGGACCCGCGTCTGCTGTCTCGCGGGTTGATGCGGACGATGTCCACGTCGATCTCGTGCAGGATGGTTGTCGTCGGCATTGCTGGCTCGATCGTTCTGAGTGAGACTGGCTGGCTCATGCCAAGTGAGAGTGAGACGTTCCCTTGCCGCGCGAGACTTTTGCTGGGTAAGTGAGACCTTCGACGTCACGAGAGGCTTTCGAGGATGTAGCCACGTGAGACGAGCGGATGCGCCACGTCAGGAGTAGACACCCGCACTTTTTTCTCTCTGGGTGCTGCTTCGCGTGCGCGCCTCTTGAATCAGAGATGGCGTCGCTTTGGTCTTCGTCTTTAAAGAAGAACAACGCCACGGGCAATCGGCTTCTTCCTTGCTTGGAGGCGACGAGGAACCAAATGACGGTTGGGCTGCGCCAAAAAACAAGCAACCACGGGGCCAATAGGAGGGCTCTCTTGGCTCTGTCGTGAACCTTAGTAGCGATCAACGCACAGACAGTAGATTGGCTCAAGCAATCCGATCATCGACTCTCACTTTGACGCCAGCTTTTACATTCGAGACCTTGCCACGAAGAGGCCAAGACCATCGCTCGCTCGAGGCACTGAAAGAGGCAGAAAATGGGCTAACGACACGCTTCTTTGCCCTCTTCTGCCCCGAGTCTACGTCCTGTTCTTGGGCACCGAATAGCGGCTGGGAGAAGAGGGAGAAGTGGTTTCGCGTGGCTCAGATTCGCTTCCTCATTCGCCCCAAAGACTGCACAGCTGTCTCTGGGATCGGCTGCTTCTTGTAATCCACAGGGCCCGTGCCGTTCGGGTACAGTCCGTAGCCAAGCGAGATGGCGCTCTGGCCGCAGCGGTTGGCGGCGTCGGCGCGAAAGTAGGCTTCAAAGTGCGAGTGCGAGCGGTTGTCGCTGTTGAACGACGGAGAGGATTTCTTCTCGTTCACGTACATCTCGCGCACGTGTCTCCCTGTGGCCTCCATCTGGATCATCCCGCGCTCCGATGTGGCTGGTTCGGTCTCTTGCGATCCTCGGATCCAATGGAGAAGTGAACAGCTGAGAGGATCTGAGAGGATAAACGAATCCTACAGCGAGTCCGAGTCCGTTGATCGAAGACAGCATTCCTGTCTTCGTGAAGGAGAAGTCGTGTACCTTCGTCCTTCACGACAAGAACGTCGTTTTCGACAATGAGGCCATCTGGAACGGCTCCGTCTACCGGAGCAAGAGGGCTCTGCGTAGTGACAGCACGGTCTACATCTACCGCGCGATGGACGCACACATTATAAACTCGACGATCACCAGCTACGCCGCCACGTACTCAAGACTCGAGTATTCGGCATGCACCACCTCACATCAACTTCTTTGAGCGATAAAGTTGGTTCAATGCTTATTTTGTACAGCTACTTCAGCCGCGCTGTCCCTCCCTATTTCTATTGCGACTTGGTGACTGGCCTCAGAAGGCGCTCACTCGTGTACCGTACTCACCCATGGCCGATCCGTCATGTTCGTCACGTGGTCCAGGATCCGCTCACACGCCCTCAATCGATTTGCGTGGATCATTGGCTCACCGGTTTACATAACGTTCGTTCTGAACTCCGCGCTCATCGTCCCTCCTGTGGTGTCATATACAAATAGACAACTAATAACAACACGAACATGCGCATCTCTCTCTCAAGGGAACGAACGCACACACCACTCGTGAGAGATGGGTAGCTGGCGCCTACGACGTGACAGGAGGGGGCGACGTGGACGGACTCTCAAGCTGTGTCACCGTCGGCGAAGCGCGCAGCCCTCGGTTTCGTAAGCGAGACAGAGAATCCATCGCGGTCGCTGGTTCGTGGTGGTGACTGTGGGGTCGAGCTGTCGTCGTGAGACTGGGCATATTGCACCTTGATGTCCTCCGTCCACAGAGAATAGCGTAGCGTGTGCTTGTATTCGTACTTGGCGCTCGTATATCACGACAGATGCGCGACGGCTGTTCTCTCTCTTCGCTTCTTCTGTTTACACGCACGCCGGACAGATACCAGACCCACTCCTGTCAACAACACCATCATGAACACAAGGTGGTATCAGAATAGATCACCGACACAAGAGAGCACACCCGACCGACCTATCTGACAATGTACTGTACGTCCGTACCTTCATGCGCGATCTGTCTGTCTGTCTCTCGGTCCGCCCTGTCGATACGAGCACGTCGCCTTGGAGAGCTCATGGGCGCACGCGTGCTTACGATGCTCGCCGCAAAAAGCCCCAGCGGCCAAAAGTGCGGCCGAGCGGCCTGAAAGGCGAGAATCTCGAAGACGGCCAGCGAGCCGCCATGTGTGAGCTTCAGTCCGCTCGGCGAGACAAAGGCCACGTGGTTGAACTAGAACGGCCTCATCCCAGGTTCAACCACGCACAGCAAGATCACAGACGTCAAGTTCCCTACAAACTCCCTGTTTGTTTGTTTGCGGTTGCGTGCGCGTGACGACGCCACGTTCAACGTTGAACATTGCACTCGTGATGCAAGCAAGCCAAAGCGGATCACTCGCTTGCGATCGAAGCGCTGGAACAAGGCCGAAAGAGACGACGCGCAAGTTGCAGTTGCAATCCTCTTCTGCAACGAATGGTCCAGAGCAAGCGCTTGTGCTTGAGCCAGCAACAAGAGATCTTCAACTGCGTTTTCCAGCTGACTGGCTCGCTCGCTGGTGATTAATCCACCCGAGGCTCTCGTTCGATTTAGCTGTTGATGATGCACGTCAAGTGTCACGCAACTAGAGTCAGCTGACGGGTTGGCGAGCAAGGGCTTAAGCTCGGAGCTCAAGCGCTTTCTCGTCTCGTCGGGTTCCGACTTTGAAAGGAAGGTAGCACGAGAGCCAAGTTCCAACGTGAGGCTGGCTTGCTTGACCTTCAATGGAAGGAAGTTGTCTGTCAGAATCTCAGATCGCGAGCATGAAATTACCGGTTATTCAAACCGGTATCTATTGATAAATATTCCCGGAATCTTGTCCGCTGGTCGTTGAACATGTAGCCATTTCTGTTCTGTTAACCACCGTTTCTTGCTGTACCAAGTATTTTGCGCACGCTTCAAGCGTTTTACACACGCTTCAAGCAGTTGAAGCGTGCGCAATCCTCCCTTTCGCGCTCGTTGGTTGCAGTTCTGGGATCTTCAACATGCAGATCGAGGGTCTTGAGAACAGCACAAGTCGACCAGTGTAAGTAAACTAATAATGCAAGCAAGCAAGCAAGCAAGCAAGCAGGCGATACAAAAGGCCATTTGAACTTTTTACTATTCTGATGGTGAGCAAGACAGAAGGAAGAAGGTGGTCTGAGATAACTCGGGGGAGAGAGCTCGTAAAAGGAAGCCTGATACGTAG
>JAADXK010001110.1:0-11111 GCA_023337805.1 Globisporangium barbulae | reverse complement strand
TCTTGCTCTGCGTCTCGCACGCGTCCACGAACGCGATGGGGTCGAGGCTCATGAGGAGCTCCTCGGTCTCTGCGAGCAGCTGCGCCTCGTCGATCTCGTCGTTTCCTTCGACCTTGCACGAGACGACGAGCGCGTGCGTCGTCGTCGCCGTTTCCATGGTGTTTGCTTCTCTGTCGAAAATGCCCAGCACCGCGTTGTGCATTTTGTTAGCGCTCTAATAACAGGCGAGTTTACCATGTTTACCAGGGCTAAAAAGCGATTTGGGGTCTCAGTTAATAAGTAACTGGATTTTGCCGAATCATAACGCACCCAAATGAACACGTCTGAACACTTTGGTTGGCTGAATTGAGGAGATCCAGCTTTCGATTCGTGGCGCTTGTGGGTTTATCGGATTATGTGCCCGCTCACAGACAACGAGCGAACATGGAGGAAGATGACGGAGGCGCAGTGGACAGAGCGACAGCAAGCAGTAACGCAGTGAATGGCGCTGCGATGAAGGCGAAGCGCAAGCGCAAGCACCGCATGATCTCACGCGACTACGCTGTTGCCGTGAACGAATGCAGAACCTTTTTTGAGAGCGAAGCGAAGAAGAAATCACGGATCAAAGTGACACTTCCACTTGAGTGTGCCGCTGCGTGCTTTGACATCAGCCAGAAAACCGTCATCGAGATCAGGCGAAAGTTAGAGACAGGAGAAGTATTTTATGATCAGGAACAGAGGGGTCGCGCGATGGATGTTCCTCTTGCATTTTTACAAGTTGTACGAGAAGCAGTTTTAGATATGTATGTAGTAAAGGAGCATGTTACACTGGACACGCTGCTGCTGAAGCTCATCTCTGACCAGCTCCCATGTAGGTGGACATTGAACAGGGCGACTCTTTACCGCTTCCTCACGAACGAAATGGGCTTCAAGCACGGCGAACGGCGCACGTACTACCAGAATCTCAAGAAAGACGTTGCAGTAGCAGCATAGCGAGTCAAGTATATCCGCCAAGTAAGAGAGTATCGGCTGCAGAACCGGCGACTCTACTATCAAGACGAGACCTGGGCCAACAAGAACATGACTCCAACAAACGTGTGGCTCGATCCCAAAGGAAACGGAGGACTCAAAGTCCCACAAGGCACAGGCGAGAGATGCATCATCAGTCACATTGGCTGGAGTGGTGGGTCCGTGGATGTCGCCAAGTGATCTTCAGGGGAAAGAAGTCGTTAAAGGACGCTGACTATCACCGAGATGAACGCTGCCGTGTTCCTCGACTGGTTGGAAAAGCGCGTGCTCCCAGCAATCCCCAGTGGCTCCGTTCTCATTCTTGACCGAGCAACATACCACACAACCCTCACCGAAGAGACCAAGCCAGCCAAGTCGACATTCAACAAGCAGCAGTTTTGTAAGTAGCTGGAGTCGAAAGGCGTCACTGAAAAAGGCGCGTCTACAGTTGGCGAGCTGGTGCGCCTTACAAGAGCTGAGTTGGCCGAAATGTGCCGCCTCTACAAGCTCGCCCCAGTTCATCAGGCGACGGTGCTCTCTCAGAAGTTCGGCTGCGAGGTTGACTTTCTCCCCGTTGGCCACCCAGAGCTGAGTCCGATCGAGATGGTTTGGGCTCAAGTCAAGCGATATATCGCCAGCAACAATAAGACATTATCGCTGAGCGAAGTCGAGGCACTGGCGAGTACCGCTCTAGATAGCGTAAGCATCGAAGAGTGGGGTAGATATGCGAAGCATTGTGTGGGGGTGGACGTCACTCGATGGGCCTCGATTGCCGGCGCTAGTGGCGGTGTGGCCGGTACGCTGACGCTCACTTGCGTCCACATCGAGCCGAAGCGAGAGCATGCGTTGCAGATCCGAGGCGAAGGAGGGTCCGTCGTCCAGGATCCGCTCATGAACCTTGTCGAACATCAGTTTCGCACCAGCTTCCAGTGCATGAATGAGATGATCGAGGACCGGATGCTGGGCGCCGTCGTCAGATAACGAACGCTTCGGGCGTGTCAGTTCTGAGCATAAGCGAGAGCTCTCAATGTGAATGTACTTTGTACTCGTTTTTGAATAGGGCACATCGCGCTTTCAGTTCGGCTTAGCAGAACGAGACACATCCGCGAGCCATGAATGCGCAAGTGATTAGACGAAAATTGGCTGCTTGCTCAGGTTCAGCATGGGGAGCTTGCGACGCCACGCCGTGGGGTCGGACGCGGACTTGCTGTCGTCAAGAAGATCGGCGTTGAGACGGAGTGCTTGGGACATGGTGTTTGTGTGATCTCATCTCATCGGCCCATGGTAATCAAAAGCCACTCCAAAACCTGTGATACTATTTACAAATCCTTATTTTGCATAACATGTGTTTATTCGCAAAACCCTTTATATATTACAGTTAAACCTATTTATAACTTGACTTGATGAGTCGCGCGACCTTCCCTCTCAAAATGCATCAAGACGAATCACTTACAGAGTGATGGTCTATTCTTCTGAAGCTTGTCAACTCGCCAGCGAGAAGCTCAGTTGCGCCCATTCCGTCTAGCGATAACGAAGCTCAATGGCTCAGGCGCTCCCTGTACACGTCCCCATCGTCATGGCACACGAAGAGGACCTGCACGTCACGTTTGAGGACGTGATGGCGTTCATCAATGGCTTTGGCGCCACGACGGATGCGTCGACTGCTGATGACGACGACGATGGCAGCAGTGGACTCCTGCTCTCGGGCTTCTCGAGTGACACCTCAGACGAAGAGCTGCTCATTGCGCAGTCTGAGGAGCTCCTGGGTGTGCTAGAGGCTGCAATCCCGATTAGTACTGTGCCAACGACGACGACGATCCCAGTTGTGAAGCCTGAAGCTCCAGTGCAGACGGACCAGAGTTGCGATAGCTCTGCGTCGTCGACCGAGTCCATCAAGACGAGCCAGACCGTTAAGGAAACGACGCGCAAGCGCAATGCGTACCGCGAGTCGACGAAGCGCGAGCTCCAGTACCTGCGTCTGAGATCTGTCGAGATGGAAGAGCAGCTCGCCGCACTCCAACGGGGTACTGCCACAGCACTTTCTCCGGAGGATAAGCAGCTGATCGACTCGACGTGGAAGCGCATTGCGAAGAACCAACTCGAGGCGCGAATGGAGTCGGAGGCGGAGAACGCGCGACTGAAGAGCGTCTTGCAGAGCCACATGGAGATGGCGAGGCGTCTAGAAGAACAGTCGCTCGGCAAACGCGTCAACGCCTCGATACTGTCAGTTGAAGCCAAGCCCAAGGCCAAACGAGGACGGAAGAACTCGCCGTTTGACGACGAGAGCTTTGCAGATCTCGCGAGTGAGTTGGATGCAAACTTTGAACGACTGCACCAGGTGCTGAAAGGCGCTGGACTGGACGAATTCGTCATGGATGCGACTCGGTCTTTGCAGATGAAGACAGCGGTCTCGCCCAGTGGCATTGTCACGCCATACACTGAGCTGACGGACACGGCCGTCACGCCCTTTCACCCGCGTCGGACTGCAAAGGCTGTGTGGCGATCTCTACGAGACCAGTACAACCAGAAGCGCGCCGACTACGAGCCTGAGATCCTCTGGCAGTCGGGCAACACGCTCGCTGTCAAGTGCCGCTACACGTTCAAGAACAAGATCACAAATAACATTGAGGACGAGGCTCAGGAGGTGCATCTCAGTTGCAAGGTCGTGCTGCGCAAGTACGTAGACGAAGAGAGCCGCATGGTGCTCGTCTGGCGCGCTCACAACGAAGGCGAGGGTGAGCACGCTGGCGTATACGCTGACGAGACGGGCTGGTCGATCGTGCAGCCGATCTCAGGCTCCTATGGCTACCTCAGCAATGGGAGCGTCATCCATACGTGCATCCACGTGGTGTATCGCCTGAGGGATACGTTGTCCGTACTGAGTCACGAAGGTACAGGACAGCAACGTGAGGAGCATTCGGCTGTCAAGGTGCTCACGGATCTCGTGGTGGCGTCGAACGAAGAAGACATGATCAACATCACGAAGGCGGTGGAGAACCTGCTCCTGGACGAGGTCAGGGCAGGCGTTGATAGCGCCGATCCACTGTGATAGACTGACTTGCTTGTAGATATGATAATGTAGAGATTTAGCCCATCATGTTCATGGATATTCGTTGTGTTTGTGATACTTGACGAGCTGCCAACCCGAGTAGGTTGCCTCAGGAGTATATCAGAGGTATGTCTACTGCACACTGTATCTCCACCGGACATCTCAGCGGCAAATCAGATGACTCAGTGGGACCTCAAGAAGCTGAGATCTCCAAATTGTGACTCGAGGACTGATCAGATCTAGCACATCCCACGTGGGTCGGACTCATCTCCGCGAGGTGGCGCCGGGAGTGGCTCGTCATCGTACGTATGGTACTCTCACGCAGCTCAACTTCAGTTTTTGACGTCATCGAGAGGTCCAGGAGGCCTTTTCCATTGGTTAAGCGACTCTAGGCGTCACCCATCAATGAAAGTCTCAACAATCGGTAACCATTCGATAGTTACACACAACACACCCACATTGCAGTCTGCTGCTGCACGAGACTTCAAAATATAAAATAATTGAATTTGTGAAGCAAGTCACCTTCTCGCCGCTTCAAGACCTACCTCGCAGAACATGATACTACGCCACTCACGTCTTCTTGCTGCTGCTGCTCTTGGGCGTGCAGAACACGCGCGGCTTCCTCTCAGATCCAGTGGCACTGCCGATAGAAGTGGCGGTGGCAGCAGTCGAAGAAGCAGTACTCTTCTTCGTGCTCAGAGACAGCGCCTCCTCCAGCAGCAGGTTCTCCATCGCCTTGTTGATCGCGATCACGTCCTCCTCGTAGGCGTCGACCACGACGTTCGTAAGCATGCCGATCTCCGGGCCGATCTCCGGGACGTTCTCGTGAATCACGGCACCCAAGCGCTTGGGCACTACGTGCACGCACGACTGCATCACGGTCCCAATCGCATTGGGGCCAGCGGACGACGACGACGGTGAGGACGAGGACGCTGGGATCTTCTTGAGCACGCACCAGCCGGTCTCGTCCGTGTACATGCCCGAGAGCTGATTCTCGCCCTTGGCCATGCTGCGCCACACAAGCACCATGCGCTCCTTCTCGATGTACCGCCGCATCACGAGCTTCACATCCAGACGCGCGTCCGTACCCTTGCGACAGCTCTTGACCTGGAACTTGACAGCGATCGTGTCCTCGGGTTGCGTCACATTCTGGTAAATCGCGTGGTTCTCCTTGAGGTATTGCAGCGTCACGGACCGCCACGCCGCATTGCTCGAGACCTGCAGATCGAACGGGATCACGAACACGTCCGCGAGCTCCACGTATAAGTATTCATCCCCTCCCACCACGCCACTATCCTTCCGCGTCTTGACGTGCGCGTGGCGGATCGACTCGTCGCATGTGTCGTACAGTCCGTTCTCGCGGAAGATCGCGTCCATGCTTTTGTACGCCGGCTCGATACCCTCCATGAGCATCGCGTAGACGCTCTCGTCGTTGAGCTCGAGCCGCGGCTTCTTGCCGCGCGCTCCACCAGCATTATCCCCATTCATCAGCGCGACGCTTGGCCGCTTGCGCAGCATCTGCTCGAGCCCCTTGGCGAGCTTGATCTGTCCCTCGAGCATGTCCTTCAAGCGCGCGTTCTCCGCCTCCGACTTACTGCGGCCCTCTAGCTGACGCTCAGCGATGCGCTGCCACACGGGCAGGATCGCCTTCTTGCGGTCGAGTGCCACGAGGTTCGCGGCGTTGCTGCCGCCCGTGAGCGTGCTCCCGGGCCGCAACACGCGCAGCTCTTCCTCCAATTCGCTCACCTTCTGTCGCAAGTACGTCAATTCGTTCTTAAGGCGCTCGCGCGACAGGTTGCGCGTCTTGCCGCGTTTCTCACCGCCTGCCGTGCCGTCATCTTCGTGGTCGTCAGCGTCGTCCATAGAGGGATGACGGTGCTGCTCGAGGACGGCAGGCGGCGCTTGTTGTGATACCAATGACGGCTGCTGCGGCGCTGTCACCGTGGCATCGAGGAACGCAGACACCTCGAGACTGTCGAGCAGCTGCTCGGTCTCGCGCAGCACAGCGAGGTCGTCCATGTCGTCCAACTTTGGAAGTGGCAGCTTGGTGTCTGTCACCATTTGCTGGTATTGCTGGTTCTGTAGTTGCTGCTGCTGGAAGGGGCCGGCAGGCGCACCATTGAACGCAGCGTACGCAGCTCCGTTAGCTGCGGCCGGTGTGGGCTCCGGCAGCGCCTCGTAGCCGTCGAGGAAGGCCATCATGTTGAGCTCAAACTCCTCCATGTTCGCCCACGTTCGCTTGTTTTCTTCGTCGGCGGAATTTGAGTGCGATGGAGGTTCAAGTGTCGATTTCTTCTATTTTATCCAATTATCTGATGAAGAAAGGACCAGTTATAGCCAATGAGAGAGACAGAAGCACCGAAACGACACTGACTCTTGTCTCGATGGTGCTGCTCATGGTGCTGCTCATTTCGTGCCTCAGATACGTTCGTGACGACCCATACACACACATCGCCACCTCCGTCAACTTCGACTTCGACTGACATATCCTATCTTCACCTTTAGCCCCAGGTCCCCAGTTCAGCCGAACGTAGTCTTGGGATGTCGCCACGAGCCTTGAGAAGATCCAGCATCAGGAAATACCTCAATGATCACCAGGTCTTCGACCAATCCAGAGCAGACGCGAGTGCTTCGTTGCTGTACGTACATGACGATCGGGCTACCGGTACAGATCGTTTCGAAGCTCGCGTGTCCAGGCTCGGAGACCGAGAGATCAGCTTTTGACGGTCGGCCAGGCAGACTCAGTAGCAATGTGGTCTACCACATACAGTCTCCAGCAGCAACTCGGAGCATATTTACAAAGCGCCAGACGAGACCGACGCGACTCGTGGTGCAGTGATTGTTACCGTTTCCTGCTGCAGGCTTTGTATCGCGGCCACACACACTCGCGCACTTGCTGAGAGCACTTCGTGGTGGCGCGGTTGACTTCCTCACTGTGGCTCTGACGGCTTCGTCCATGAGCACGTTCTCCATGAGCTTGGCCAACTCCGTCATGTCTGCCTCGTGCATGTGCAGCACGCAACCGACGAGCTCCTCCACGGTCGCGTCTTGTTGCACGTTCACAGCAGACGCCGAGTGCTTCCGCCGCAGCACGAACTGCACACAGGACCAGGCGATGGTTCCCAAGCTCGCGAGTCCCGGCTCCGGCGCGACCGGCTTGAAGGTCGATCAGCCCGTCTAGTTGACCACGTACTCGGAGAACTCACCCACGCACTCCGAGTTGGCACGCCAGACAATTACGAGGCGGTTCGCGTTGTCAAAGAACTTCTTCACCGCCACTCGAGACCAGAACTCCAGT
This sequence comes from Globisporangium barbulae, assembly GCA_023337805.1. NCBI lineage: Eukaryota > Oomycota > Peronosporomycetes > Pythiales > Pythiaceae > Globisporangium > Globisporangium barbulae. The sequence continues at coordinate 3,777 of JAADXK010001110.1, read as the reverse complement.
GATCCACCCACTGCGAGACGTGGACGCGACGACGTTGCCGTTGTTGTGCCACACGCGCTCAGCACACCACGGCTTGCGCTGGAAGAACTGCTCGACCGTCGACTTCCACGACACGTCCGCAGTCGTGCTGTTGTGGAACGGAGTCACCTGCACCCCGCAGATTTGAACGAGCAGGGCCGCGTCGCCATTTTCGTTCTTCACTGCTGTCTTCATTTCAATGGTCGGCGTCATCTCCGAGTCAACTCGATCAAGATCAGTGGCCGCGAATAGACCGTCGAGCCACTGAAACGCGACGTCGAGGTCGTTCACGAGGTCCTTGAAGAACGCCGCGTTCTCTGTTTTCGATCTTCGCTGCCCTCGTCGCGAGGACGCCACGAGAGCGTGCTGTAAATTCCCACTCGGACGCGTGGCCAGCGTCTGCGCTGGACGTTCGTGCACCTCGCACTTGAGTCTCCAGTTCTTGGCTTCGGCCGCAAAACGCAGCTGCTGCTGGCTCTCGGTGAGCCGCTGCCACGCCGCATTCATGATGACTCGGTTCTTCGGCGAAGACGACGCGCTCTTGCGCCCCTGTCGCAGCGCCTGGAGCTCGCTTTCGAGCTCATCCACGCGTATGCGCAAGTGCGCGGTCTCGCGCTTCATCTGGTCTCGATACTTGTTGCGCATGGTGTCGTCGCGCTCTTGGTTCCCGCCGAGTCGTCCGCAGGCGTGCTCCTACCAGTACCACGGTGCGAATAAGAGGCCACGACAAATGGCTCAAACCGTGCGTCGCTATCGATGGGGCGAATGTCGTCACGGCGCTGCGTAGTGTGCAACGGCGCCAGTTGCGGCGGCGACATCCTATTCGTGCACGAGGTGCTTCGTCTGTGCAAGCAGAGTGACCTCGTCGACAGGCCGCGCGCTGTTGGCGCTACATGAGAGAGACACCGGCGAGCAGGGCGGGAGCGTCGTGATGAACGCCAGGATGTCGTCCAACGAACCCTCGCGCGGCTCGTGTGGCGTCGGCGCGGCGCTGCTGTGCATTGTGCTGATGGCGCTTCCTGGAAGCGCTGGCTGGGCTGGGGATTCTTATGCTCGTGAACAATTCAGTGTGTCAAGTATTCACAGCAAGGTGTGTCGAAAAAGTAGTCTTCGGTTGGCCTAAGAGACCTGAAGTATATCCACTAGCCTTGAGAGAAACTCAGGACCAGGTCGGAGGACAACTCGATGACCATCAGGTCTTCTAAAACCCAGAGGAGACGACGCTGGGCGTCTCCACCACGTACACACACGAGCTGGCATTCGCTTTTGGAGCCCGCGCGTCCACCAAGATCGGGCGAAAGGAACTCGTGTGGCTCAACGGTCGGTCAATGAGAGTCAAGTGTGAGCACGTCGACTTTTGAAGGTCCGACATGGCCACGACAAGGTGCCCGCTGAGGAAATGGCTGCTATCCTGTTACAGGACGCCGCTCAAAGTCAACTTACTACTGGAGAGAGACCAATTTCGCCTCAACTCGGTGAAAGAACGAATGCTCCGTCCAAGAATTGCTGTAGCGAAGCCTCAATCTCGTATATCACGCCGCTATATTTATCTATCTACACCGTGCTCTCAGCGTCCTGGGTGCCCGCTTTGACTTCATTCAGCAGCAGGTTCTCGACCGACTTGGTGAGCCAGAGCATGTCTTCTTCGTTCGACGTCACCATCAGTTCAGTCAGCACATCGACCGATGGCTGCTGTACAGCCGACGTCTCGCGATGACGATGCACCATGTGGATGCACGAGCGGATGATGCTTCCATCAGTAGAAAGCCCACAGTAACCCGAGAGCGGCTGCACGACGGACCAGCCGGTCTCGTCACCGTATACGCCCGCGTGCTCGCCCTCACCCTCGTTGAGCGCGCGCCAGACGATCACCATGCGGCTCTCTTCGTCAATGTACTTGCGCAGCACGATCTTGCAGTTCAGGTACATCTCCTGGCCACCCTGTGTCTTGAGTGTGCGCTTCGACCGGCAGTTGACGGCAAACGTGTTGCCCGTCTGCCAGATCTTCTTGACGCCGTAGTCCTCGCGGTTCTGGTGGAAGAACTGGTGCAGCAGCGCTCTCCACACGGCCTTTGCAGTTAGTCGAGGGGGAAAGGGTGTGACAGCCGTGTCTGTGAGCTCAATGTATGGCGTCTCGACACTACTGGCAGAGACCGAGGTCTTCATCTGAATGTTTCTCGACGAGTCCACGGCCGCATTGTCCAGCCCGCTGTCCCTCATCACCTGGTGCAGGCGATCGAAAGCCGCATCAAGGTCCCCCGCGAGCTTTGTGAACTCCTCATCTTCCCACGGCGTTCTCGTCGCTCGTCCTCGCTTCGTCTTTGGCTTGGCGGCCGCCGCTTCTTCCAACACGAACCGCTTGCCGAGAGACTGCTGGACAGATTTCGCCATCTCCACGTAATCCTGCAGCACGCTCTTCAGTCGCGTGTTCTCTGCCTCGGATGCCATACGCGCTTCCAGCTGATGTCTCGCAATCCGCTCCCACGACGAGTCGATCAGCTGCTTGTCTTTGTGCGAGAGCGCCGTCACGGCGCCCTGGCGGAGTGCCGTGAGCTGCTCCTCCATCTCGACAGCTCGCGAACGCAGGTACTGCAGCTCGCACTTCATCTTCTCACGGTACGCGTTGCGCTTCCGCGTCACTTCTTTCAATGGCTTGGCGTTCGCCGTAGACGACGGACTTGCGTCACAAGTCCGGTCTGACTGCGATGTCTCAGACGCTGTGGTCGTCGCCATCGTCTCTACAGTCGGGGCCGTCGCGTCCAGCAAACCCAATAGCTCTTCCGAGTGCGCGAAGAGTAGATCCTCGTCCGAAATGTCGCTCGAGAAACCCGAGATCAAGAGCTCGCTGCCATCATCAGCAGCAGTTGTGTTGTCGAAGCCGTCGATGAACGCCATCACATCCTCGAACGTGGCCTGCGGGTCGTCGCTACACAGCGCTGTGGTGGGTATCAGGCGCTGCGTCATGGCTAATAGTGTGCGACGCTGTATGCGTGTGGATGCCGAGGGGCTCGTGTGCTGACGGTGGCGCTTGGCGAATGACCGCGAACGAAGAGTTCTTGGAGATTGGAGGACCTGCTTGCGAATACAGACCTGCTTAGGTGTGGGACGGCGTGTTATAAAACTGAGCCAATAAACATGATCTATTTTTCTACAAAAGCTTTAAAAAAGCTGATGTCCACATCTTTAAAATACTATAAAGAGGTGGACATCGACCTGTTTTAATTAACAGATTTTGTAGGAAAATAAAGGCTATGTCCACCTCTAACGACTGATACGCACCTTCTGTATAACAATTTTGTACACATTTTAGAGCAGATTATAGGGCACAGAATATGCATTTGTATAGTAAAGAGGTTGTACAGGCCAGACCAATTGATTAGTCGTGAGAACGACGACCAGCTTTGATTGAAAGGACTAATCCAAGCCAATTATACAGTGCGCGCCAATTGGTTAGCCGCACTTCAATTTTTCGAAAAATAATTTGATCCGGAGAGGTTTTGAGGTTTCTAAAAAGACCATTGGAATCGCGCTTACGCGGAGAACGTCGTAGCCAGGTCAAACGTCTCAGAAACTTGCCTGTTGACTCCAAAGTCAGTAATAACCCCAAAAACCCACGCCGTAAAATGGCGCCAATTGGTTAGCCGCACTTCGCGGTAGTCGTAATTACGAAAAGGCAATTGCGATTACGCTATTTCTGAATAGCGTAATCGATTCCTCGTGATCTTGGCTATCTGTCCGTACCCAATTTGCTGTTCATTC
>JAADXK010001109.1:0-11129 GCA_023337805.1 Globisporangium barbulae | reverse complement strand
TATGTTTGTATAGGCGGCGGTGCGTGCGCGGGTGCGGTCGAGAGTGCCAATAATTGAATTTATGTGAAAACTGCCCTCGTATCGGTTTATAAAGGGTATGTTGTTTTAATGGTGATCAGTAATGGGAATAATGCCTGTATACGAAAAGGTGAAAAATAAGATAAATGCATCATACAGTCCACAACAGTGGTTTGTGAACATGGACATTTTTTCACCAATCAGAATCAAAACAGCATATAATTCCACGCGAAAGGTACTGAATTATGGCCAATTAACAGGGAGATATTTTCCACAAACCACTGTCGCGGACTGTACACTGATTTGTAAGTAAATCTGAATCGCGCGGGTACAATAAAACGGATTTGAAATTTGACCCGTTTTAAAGTTACCCGCGCACGGTACTGGACTCGTATACAAAGAAATTGTGTAGATTAGAATCAGACGTGAGGGCGTCCGTAAAAAGAGGTTTATCATTGGAAACAGACTAATAAATATAAACCGATCATTTATGCGAGGAAAGAGATCCCATCACCTTGTCAACTTTGGTTCCTTCTCTCCAAAATGCGCATACCAGCGGTCAGTCTCCGATTTGCGCTGGTCAAGACGTCCACAACGACAACAGACTCTCTCTATCTCTTCTCATGACGCTGCAGATCCCCGAAGTGGACTTCTTCAGCCCGAACGCCAGCGAGCAGCTCCGTCAGGTGCGTCTCGCCTTCACTCAACAACGCGCTTGTAGCCATCGTGGCGTGATGCTCATAGCGCAATGCTTACTGCTATGTATATGTGTCATTTCTCCATGTCTATCTGTGTGGTTTGGGAATGTATTGTCCAGGCATGCACGGAAGTGGGCTTCTTCTATCTGGTGAATCACGGCATTCCGCAAGAGCTGCTCGCACAGGTGTACGCCGAGATGGCGCACTTTTTCCACCAGTCGGCAGACGAGAAGCGCAAGGTGCTCGCGAACGAGTACATGCGCGGCTACACGCTCATGAACGAGGAGACGCTCGACCCGAACGTGCAGACCCAGGGTGTGTGCACGGCCTCTAGCTTGGCGTCACGTTGATCCAACAGGTGCTAACAGGCTGTGATCACTGTTTTCTGATAGGCGACACGAAGGAAGGGTACTACATCTGCCGCCACGTGGATCTGGACAGCGACGAGATGAAGTACCCGCTTCACGGACCCAACCTATTCCCTGACGAGGCCAAGTTTCCGACGTTCAAGAAGACGACGGAGGCGTACCACGCGGCGATGTGCGACCTGGGCTTCCGCGTCGCGCAGGTGTTCGCTGAGGCCGCCGGTGCCCCCGGCGCGTTCGACGGCGAGGGCATGTTTGACAAGTACGTACGGTATACTTCTGTTGTTGTAACTGTAGCCATCGCACTCACAGTAGCAATGTGCGCTATAGACCCATGGCGGCGCTGCGCCTGCTACACTATGGAGCCGTCAAGTCGGACATCCAGAGCGGCGTCTTTGGCGCCGGGGCGCACACGGACTACGGGCTCATCACACTGCTCTCGACGGACGACAACCCAGGTCTGCAGATCTTTCACAAAGGCGAGTGGGTCGACGTGCCGCCGCGCGCTGATGCGTTCATCGTCAACATCGGCGACATGGGCGAGCGCTGGACGAACGGCGTGTTCCAGTCGACGCGCCACCGTGTCGTGAACCTCACGGGCAAGGAGCGGTACTCGGTACCATTCTTCTACGAGCCCAACTACTCGTGCACGGTCGAGTGCTTCCCGTCCTGCGTGAGCGAGACCAACCCGGCCAAGTACGCGCCAACCACCAGCGGCGAGCACCTGGTCGAGATGTACCGCCAGACCCACGCCGCGTTCGACGCGCCGCCAGCCACGGCGTAAAAGTCTTGGTCATTGGGCCGCTCACTGGTAGTCACTCATTGTTTGTATTTACGGTCTTGGTCTTGGTTGCATTGGGTAGCACTGGTGTAACTTGTCTAAACTTGGCTCATGTTTGGCAATGAAGCCTCGTCTAAACGCCTTGCCATTTTCATTCGCTTGAACCGAATGTTGTTGTCGACGACGATGGCCCGCTGGGAGTGCTCTCTGTGTGCGAAGAAGAACGACGAGAACGAGACCGAGAGCTGCGTTTGCTGCAAGCGACCACGCGACTTTGCACCAAAGAGCTACATCAATGCGACCCGAGCACAGCCGCTGGCGCTGCATGGACTCGCGAGCGGCAAGCACCCATTTCGTCCCGAGCAGATCGAGACGCTCGTCAGGGGTGGACTTGATCTTGGCACCCAGGATACGGTCAGTAGTCATATTCAGCCAGTGCATTTGGAGAACTGATCACTAAATCACGGAGATCTTGGTGAACGCCTGATTCACGTTCAGTATTACTGTTGTGTTTGGTGCAGCTGGGCTGGACAGCGTTGCACTGCGCTGCGCGACTCGGAGAAGGTCACGTTGTCGCTACCATTCTGGAGAAAGAGTCCTCTTCGAAAGAACTGCTCGAAGCGACAACGCCAGGCGGATGGCGCGCGCTTCATCATGCCGTGGCATGTGGTCACCTCGCGGTTGTCGAAGAGCTGCTCGCTGCAGATACCGAAATTGACGCGCGTATCGAACAACAATGGCTCACGCCCCTCCACCTTGCGGCGATGTACGGCCACTCTCGAATCCTGGACTTGCTGCTCGAGTGCGGTGCAGACCCCAACTTGGTGACGGACGGGCTGCAGCACACAGTTCTCCACTTGGCTGGTACGGAATGTCTTGGCGCGAGTCAAATCTGCTAGCAGCTGCACGCTGGAAACGTTTTCTAACCATCTTGATGTATTCGACAGTTGCCTCTGGTCACGTCGACTGTGTGAAGCTACTCCTCGCCAAGACAGACTTGATCAACAGGAATGATGCAGAAGGAATAACGCCACTCCAGCAAGCGCACTTGCTTCATCCCAAGGCTGGGCAACAGAAAGATCAGCTCATCAAGCTGCTTGAGATGCAGCAGCACCCACTCGAACGCGCGCCACTGCTCAATTCGTTCCTCAAGAGTGCGATCGCATAACAATCGACGCAGCTTCCGCAATAGCTTTGCAGCCGCTTGATCACTCGGTGATGAATGTCTCTAAGCGCTCGCAGAATGCCATGAGCTCGCCTTCGAGTCCGAGAAAACACTTCTTGTCCATCTGAAGTACCTTCATGCTCGGTATCTTGCACATGCTGTCTGGCAGCGCCTCTAACGAGCTGTTCTTGGCAATGTAGAGCCGCTCCAGTGATATACATTCTTCCATGTCGACTGGGAGCTCCTCGAGTGCGTTGCTCTGTAGGTCCAGCTTGACAAGTTGCGAGAGCTTCACGAGCTGTGGCGGCACGGATGTGAGTTCGTTGTAGCTCAGGTCGAGCTGCTGTAGTTTGTGTAGCTCGCCAATGCCAGGAGGGAGCTGCGAGAGCTTGTTGTATGAAAGCTTCAGTTCCAAAAGTGCACCGAGGTGCTGCCAACCGTAGAATGGTACGATCTTCAGCACGTTGTCGCTAAAATCCAGGAACTCCACTGACTGCAGCCCAAACAATCCGTTGGATAGCGAGCTACTATCTTCAGGCTGCTCTCTCGCGGATGCATCGCCACTGCTGTCTTGACTCCAATGCTTAAGCCGGTTCTCTGTGAATGTCAACGAGCGCAAGTTGCGCAGCTTCCTGAGTGCCTCTTGCGGGAAAATATCGATCTTGTTACCATTGAGCGTAAGGTTCTCCAGTGTCTGCAACTCCACAAACGAAGCCGGCAGCGTCATCAAGCAGTTGCTCTGTAAAAAGAGCGCCTGGAGTGCTGGTAGCACGCCAAAGTGCTCGGGTAGCTCTCGCAGCGCGTTACGCGACAAGTTGCACACGCGCAATGCGGAGAGGTTACTGAATGCCACCGGCAGTCCTTTTAGCTTGTTCGCGCTCACATCCAGCCGCTGTAACTTCTTAAGGCAGCAGATCGACTTGGGCAGTTTGTGGAGTCTGTTGTTGTGCACATTGAGCAGCACAAGGTTTGTGAGGTTCCCGAACTCTGCGGGCAGCTTGGCGAGCTCGTTCGAGTGCATCCACAGCTGGCGAAGTGCCACGAGGTCACAGAAATTGCCCAGCAACCCTTGCAGCTGGTTGTTGCTCAGGTTGAGTGATGTGAGGTTCTTGAGCTCGTGGAACGACAGCGGCAGCGTCTGTAAATCGTTCCGCTCGAGTGACAGGCGTCTGAACAATCGCAACAACAGCAACAGTATACATGAGAGGCAATCACATAAGCATCTGTACATCACCAGAAGAAGAGTATTTGCATAAATTCGGTACGCACTCAAGCAGCACGAGACAGCCAAAGCTCGCGGGTAGCGTGCCAAGACGCGTGCTGTTGAGTGTGAGCTCGCGTAAATGGATGGCCTTGGCGATCGCGACGGGCGGCAGCAGCAGCAGGTCGCGGTTCGTGATCGTTAGCGACGTGCGCCCCTCGGTGATCGCGTCCTCGAGCTGCTCCAGCGCGCGCGTGGACACGGACGCGCCCATGAGGTCGTCGTCGCTTCGGCGTTGCGAGATGGCGCACCAAGTGAAACTTCAACTCGTACTTTATCGAATGCAAACAGTGAACGATTGCAATTTCTTGTGATCAATTTTTTTTCTGCGGAAGATTTGTTCCCAGACTTGCAATAACGAAGCACGTCAAAGCGCCATGAGCATCAAGGTGCGTCCGCCTGAATAGACTTCTCTCTACCTCTGTATGAACGCTACTAAGCTATCATTATGCTTTGCTTTGTGTACATGTCTCTGCGTTTGCACGCAACTAGAACCTCTTTGGCTTTGGCCCGGCGGCGGAGCTTGCGATCGAGCTCGACGCCGCGGCAACGCGCGCGCTGGTGCGCCATCCGGCCGACAAGAGCAAGCAGATCCCGCTCTTTAAGGAGGACGAGGGCGTGAAAGGCTCACTTACGGTGTCGCTGCCGGACGGCGTGAAGCGCCTTGAGCACACGGGCGTGAAGATCGAGATGATCGGCGTCATCGAGATGCCGCACGAGCGGCAGTCCACGTACGAGTTCACGAGCCTCGTGCGCGAGCTCGAGCCCGCGGGCGCGATCGAGGAGCCGGAGAAAGTGTACGCGTTCGACTTTTCGAGCGTCGAGAAGCCCCACGAGAGCTACTACGGGCGCAGCGTGCGACTGCGGTACTACCTGCGCGCAACGATCTCGCGGTCGTACGCGAGCAACGTCGTGCTGGAGCAGGACCTATGGGTGCAGATCCTGGGCACGCCGCCGCCCATGAACAACACGATCAAGATGGAGGTCGGCATCGAGGATTGTCTGCACATCGAGTTCGAATACGACAAGTCCAAGTGCGTGGTTTGCATGCTGTCGGCTTGCAATGGGCTGTTCTGCTTGACTTTCATCGCTGTGGCTGTTTGCGTTTGTTATAAGCAGGTACCACTTGAAGGACGTGGTGATCGGCAAGATCTTCTTCCTGCTCGTGCGCATCAAGATCAAACACATGGAGCTCGCGATCATCCGTCGCGAGATCGTCGGTGCCGGGTCCGAGAAGCACAATGAGAGCGAGACGCTCACGAAGTTCGAGATCATGGACGGCGCGCCCGTAAAAGGCGAGTCGATCCCCGTGCGGTTGTACCTGGCACCGTACGCGCTCGCGCCTACGTACCGCAACATCCAAAACAAGTTCTCGATCAAGTACTTCCTCAACCTCGTGCTCGTAGACGAAGAGGACCGGCGGTATTTCAAGCAGCAGGAGATTACGATCTGGCGAAAGACGATCGGGTAACAGGCAGAATGATGTCGAGTGGGGATGGCGTCGGTTGAAATCATCCACGGCATTGCATTCGGGCTTCTTTCTCTTTATCGTTAAACAAATATCCGCTCCAAGGATGGAGTCATGCACACATCAGAGCTTTACGACAGGTGGTTGACTGACTAGCTCACTCTTCTTTCTTTCCGCCAATGTCTAACGAGAGCGGGAACGCGAGCGAGAGGATCGGCGCCGACTGCTGCGACGCGGAGGCGACGGCGAGCGGGAGTACGATCGGTCACGGCGGCTCCGATATGGTGGCGACCGCGAGTGAGAACGCAAACGCGGAGAGCTCGAACGGGAGCGCGAGCGGCGACGGCCTCCTCCACTACGACTTCCAGTTTCGCCACTGTCCTCTCGTTCCTGTGGGGCAACATCATGATCTCACGCTGAGTCCCCATGCACATGATGAACGCGTAATAACCACAATGTGCCTACCTCTCGAATGCGGACGCGATCGCCGGAGAGCTCCGTGTTGTCTAATTTGCGGATCGCACGGTCCATGTCCTCATGTGAGGCGAACGACGCGACGCCGTTGCCACGCCGGTCGACGTCTGCGTGGGCCACGTCGCCGCCGTCGCGAAGAAAGTCTTTGAGGTCCTGCCAGCTCACGGACGTCGGCAGATTGCTGACCTTCACGCGGTACTGCGTACCGCGTAGCCTAGACAAGCAAAGTAAGCACATGAGGTCGCACAGGTTCGTTAGTGCACAGTTCGTCACGAGACGCGAAGTCAACACAGATCACACATACCGACTCTCGAAGCCAGCCTCCCCACTGCGTGTCGCACCACCGCCGTGCGAGATCTCGACGCGCAATCGGCTCCCGTGAAACTCTCGCCTGCGCACGCGTTATCCAAGTCGAGAAACCATCCACTCCATTAGTCGGTCACTTCAGTTGCCATCTCGGATTGGTCGCATTGCATCAAAACTCGTTCGTCCATCATAACAGCATCGCCCGCGAGAAGACACAGCGGAAGACGTACCCATGCATCGACCGGACAGCGTCACTTGCATCGCGCTCGTCTTCATACTCCTACACGCCAGCATACAATAGCAACAACCATAGAGAAACACACACTGGAGTAAGTCAACCTTCGAAAGAAAAGGGCGCGAAAGAAAAGCGAGCAGTCAGAACGTACGATGAAGGCGAACGGCGGCGGCCGCTGTGGGAACTTGACGGAGATCGAGCGGATACGGCCGAACTTGTCGAACTCGGACTCGATGTCGCGCTCCACGACCGCTGTCGGCAGGTTTCCCACGAACACGCGCGCCATTGCTCGCTTGTGTCTCTGGGCTTGAAGATTTGAGTGTCCTGTTTGGATTGGATATGCGTGACAACATCCTCTCTTGTAGAGGAAGATGTAGCTGGTGTCGTTTTGCATCTACAAGGACACATTCACCGGATATCCGAGACCCGGATAAATGGACAAAAATGCTCTTCTAACTGCATCTCACAAGTGCTTTCTATCCATAAATCGCTAAAATGTCTATATCATTTGACACAAAAATAAGTTTATTTTGTCTAACTGTGGTGCCATTTGTTTACAATTTACTGGTATGTGATAATACCTCACTAAATTACTTCAAAGCGCTCAGATCTATTTCTATTTTTATGTACACATTATGCGTTTAGAGCTCCACAAGAGACAGCTGAAGGGGGATTGATCCAGTTGTCGTTTCACACACAATCCAGCACCACCTTGTACGTGAACATGGCGCTCTTCCAGCACCTGCGCCGCGTCGCCGTGGCCGCCACACCACTCCGCCCGCACGCGTCCGTGCTGCAGTTCTCGTCGCTGGGCCGCTCGCCGTCGGCCAGCGCGTTCGGCGGTGCGCAGCCAGAGGGTGCCACGGCGCTCAGTACGCAGTTCAGCGTGCGCAACGGCTCGGCCGTGCCTGGTCGCCTGATGCTGCAGCTGCCGTTGCCGGGCATCGCCGGCTTGAGCCCCATCCAGGTGAACGACGCGACGCAGACCGTGCAGAGTGTGATCGAGTCGATCAAGAAGGCGGACGCGTCGCTCAAGTCGGTCGAGATCACGACTACGAACGGCACCAAGCTCGCGCGCACGGTGCAGCTCCGCGAGCTTACCAACATGGAATTCATCTTGCGCCTCAACCACGTCAACATCCTCGTCCAGAACGGTAAGACAGACGCGCATAGACTCGCTGTATGTCTGTGTAGATTAGGGTAGTAGGGTGCTAACGCCATTCGGGTTTGTTCGTACAGACGGCGCGAAGGACGACTCGCACCAGCTCGGCGAGAACGCGGCGTTCGCGAGCGTCAAGGCGCACATCGAGAACGACTCGCGCCCATTGGTACGTCTTTCTTTTCTCATGCCCATGTTAACGATTGTATGACCTCACTGCGGTCAGCTAACGTATAGTTTCTCTTAATTAACCCTGACTCTATGAATTTCTCTCGTCCACATTAGCTCCCGCTGGCGGACTACTACCGCATCTGCTTGAACGCCGGAGCGGAGGAACCCGTGGCGAACAAGTGGCTGCGTGAGCTGCAGCGCCGCAACCTTGTCACGCACTTTGACCGCTCGACGAACGCGGAGCTCAAGAGCGCCATCATCCTGCGACCACACGTACGTCTCTCCATCTCTCTATCTCTCTAGGTTATTATCCATTAAACGCTCATGACTCGCCCATTGATGTTAATATGTGCAGAGCCCCGAGAGTATCGCGCGTCTTCAGAGCGCGCTCGACTCGGAGCTGAGCATGATCAAGCACGACCGCAAGGCGCATGAGGCGCGCCTGCAGGAGCTCGAGTCGGAGCTCAAGAAGCTGGTCACGCTCGAACACGAGGCTCACCGCGCGGCGCACGCGCTGCCAAACGCGCAGAAGTGGGTCGCGCTCACGGGCATCACGTCGTTCTACGGCACGCTCATGTACCTCGTCTGGGACGTCTACTCGTGGGACGTCATGGAGCCCATCACGTACTTCATCGGCTTCACGGCCGTGCTCGCCAACTCGTTTTACCACACGGTCACCAAGAAGGTGCGGCGCCGTTATCCATGCTCAGTCATACTGTCGGGTATCTGAAACACTTGGTGCTAACATTGTTGGAGCTCTTCGCTCTGTTTGACAATGTAGGACGCGACGTACACCAACATTTGGCAGAAGAACTTCACGGCGCGGCTCGCGAAGCTTCAGGAAGAGCGCAAGTTGAGCCCGAAGAAGGTGGACACGCTCAAGGCTGCGATCGCGCAGGTGGAGCGCGACATCTCAACGCTCGCCAAGTGGGAGTCCGGCAAGCCGCAGAACCCGACGGCGTCATTGTAGAGAGAGAGCCCCACAAAGAAGAATCGGTGGCGGGAACATGCCACCACCATAACAGTCAATCAGCTGTGCATAGCAACCATCATTTTGAATCCTGAGAGATGCCATTTTCGCAATTATTTTATGTTACATCCTCTTTAAATGCATTGAGCTGCGTATAATAGGGAATGGATTATGTTACAATTACAAAATAGTGCTTGTACGTCATAAAAAGGTTATGGAAAGTAATCAAGCTAAAAAAACGTATGTAGCAATTTGGCTCTATTTGTAGTTTTTGTATCTTGTAGCCCCCTCATGCTCAGTCAAACAAAGCAGAAAGATCCAAAGCAATCGCGAGAAGGGAAGCGAGCGAAGTGACGAAGATGGCCGCAAACCAGAGCATCAAGGAGCTCATGGCCGCCGAGACCAAGGCGTCCAAGATCATCAGCGAGGCGCGACAGGGTATGTCTCTCTACATGACGTCTCGCTTGCGTAACGGGCGCTCGTGCTCCCTGTATTACGAGGAGAGCGTGTGACGCATGTGCCCGGCGTTTGTGTTGTTGTTCACATTGAATCCTATTGCATGGTGGCGTTACTGACATGAGCTGCGTGTGTATGCGTATATGTGCTTATGCATGGATGCTATTTGTGACTGATAGAGCGCGGCGAGCGCTTGAAGCAGGCGAAGATCGAGGCCGAGGCCGAGATCAACGCGTTCCGGAAGCAGCAAGAGCACGCGTTCCAGATGAACGGCAACACGGACGTAAGGCCTCATTCATTGCGTTCTTGTATCGATTTACGCATATTGAAGTGTTCTTTAACGCGCTATTATGTGGCTGGCGGTGCAGCTCATGGGAGACGACCCGTCGATCCTCGACGAGGAGACGAACCGCGACATCCAGAAGATGAGGTCCGTTTACCATAACGCACACTGCTCAGCTGCAGTGCTGCTGTCGTCTATTGCATGCTCATGCTACTGTTGTTGATCTGTAGAAACGAGTTCACGACGAACAAGGGCCAGGTGCTGCAGATGATGGCCGAACACACGCTGCGCGTGCAGCTCCGCGTGCCCGAGGCGCGAAAATTGTAACACGCCGCACGCGACAGCAACGATCAAGCGAACGACACTACTGCCAATCACAGCCAGACAGACAGCAGCTTAAATGCGACATCGTCCCCAGCATTGTGTGTGGTGCTTGCTGTGCAGGCGCAGAGCTCATATAGCGAGCGACACGTCTGAGCATTTATTTCGTAGTACTGCGCTTTCATTCTTTTATACATATCCACCACCATGACCGCCATGACATCGTCATAAGGAGCTTGAACATAATACTTTCTGTTGTGTGAGGAGGAAAACTCAATGCGAATGAAGCGTGCTGCCTGCCCATCGTGACGACGTAAGAAAGCTGCCCACACCACAGAATGCCAACGTGAAGCTTGACACAAAATGAAAAACACACACAACGTCGGAGCCACTCGACACTGAACAAGGAAGCCCCACATCCTGATCTCTCGGTTATTTCATTTTCCCAGGCGCCCTCAATCAGTTTTCACTGTACACTCACGCGTCGATGACGACAAAGGCGAGCGAGCTCGCTGGTTTTTCATTTTATTTTGTATGACGTTCCGGGTATTAAGAGCAGCAGAGAGATCAGCTACAGTACTTCAAGTACAGAACCTCCGAGAGAGAGCAAGTTGAAGTCCTCCACTGCGTGTGGCGTTGGAAACCGTTTAGTTTCGTTTATCGTATGTGTACACAAGGTGATGAACTATTTCGCATGATACCATGTTTCTTTTATCTATCTGTCTACTTTACGAGGATTGGCAGCGTACTAGTATGGAAATCCAACCGCCTCTGCTGACCGCAAGTAGCTCGGCGTGGCGTCATTTCGTCTTGGCGTAACATCCCCGTCACCCCACCCAGGAGCTCTTCGCTTTTGCGTGACAGTCAACGACTGGCGAGGACTGCCGGAGCCTCATGCGTCACCCACAATAGCTTTAGCGCAGTCCGTGACACTCACGGTGACGATCTGGAGCTCTGGGAACTGCGACTGGAGCCTCGCAATGGAACGCAACGAGATA
>JAADXK010001108.1:0-11153 GCA_023337805.1 Globisporangium barbulae | reverse complement strand
TTGGTGGAATTTTGAGCAAGCTTCTGTGATTGGCTAAAAATTGCCATCATATTTCGATCCAAAAATGCAGTGGTACAATCTGTGAGCGCTTTAATGGGCGTTCAAAAGGTCCGGGCGTTGGGATCTGTTCGTCTCTGTAGTTCATTGGCTTACGAACGGCGCGTGTGCGTGCAGCCAAATTAGTGCGCAGTCAAAAAAGTGTGTTCTGGTCCCCAACGCCATTGGATCTACTACTAAATCCTAAAAAAGCGTGATCACACAAATAGCCCACGAGGCTATTCTAGTCCCATATGCTGAAGCCCCAGTCTTCTTGAGCAGCGGCGGGATCACAACCAGAGAAAGAATGCGAGCGAGCGAGTGGTCATTTTTGGAAAGAAAAACAAAAAAAGCGACCAGAAAATCACTTCAACAAGCCAAAATTATCGACCAATCATATCTTGTAAATATACTTTTCGACCAGTCCGATCACGCAACTGTTACCAATTCAGACCAATCATATCGCAGCGTCTTGACGGTTGGGCTCGGCCAGATCTTCCGCCCTTGCGCAACGTTTCGACGCATACATTAAGCAAATGAAAGGCACTTTGCCGATGAGGATCGGCAGTTGGGACGTGCGAGAACGAGATCCTCCGCTGGCCGCTCAACGGGCACGTGGCGGATACATTTGCGAATCGAGCCCAGTGCATGCAAGCGGAGGGCAGCAGCAGCAGTACCAGTAGCAAGCACGTGGCGCCGTTGCTCGCGCCGCACAAGCCCCACACGTCACAGAAGACACCGATGATGCCGATCGTGACACCAACGAGCGCGCCGGTCAAGAGCCCCAAGACGAGCAGCAGCAACAGCTTGCGCAAGGAGCGCAAGCCTGTGTGCAAGTGGACCGAGAAGGAGGACTTGCTCATGACCAAGCTCGTGCAGAAGTACGGCACGCGCCACTGGACGATCATCGGCACGAAGCTGCCTGGCCGCAACGGCAAACAGTGTCGCGAACGGTGTGTGCTTGCTTGGGCTTTTCTGTGTTTCATATGTGACCGCCTTCTGATTTGAGCTTGTTTTACTGACAATGCGCTTTGTGTGGTTCTACTTGTAGATGGCACAACCAACTAGATCCTGCAATCCGCAAGGAGCCGTGGTCGGAAGACGAAGAGCGCATCTTGCGCGAGTCACACGAGCAGTTTGGCAACAAGTGGGCCGAGATCGCCAAGATGCTCCCTGGTCGCACAGACAACGCGATCAAGAACCACTGGAACTCGAGCAAGCGCCGACTGAAGCGCAGCGCGACGCCCACGACGGCCGACGGCGGTTCACTCAAAAAGAACAAACGCAAAACAGAGAGCTCGAGCGACGAGGACGACGAGATCGCGCTCACGCCATTATCAACCGTGACGCCAATTAAAGCTCTTGGTGATGCAGATACCACAATGACGCCTGCAAAGAAAGCTGATCCTGCGTCACCGCAACCTCATCACCAGCAGGGCGACAGCTCGCCGAACGGTCCCATGGCGTTCGTGCCGCTGAGCTCACTGGATCTCGGCCAAATGTACCCGTGCTTCCAGCACCAGCTCGCGATGCAGGCGGCCGTGGTAGCGAACGGCGCGTGCTGCTGGACACCACCATCGAGCGACGCATACCATCACATCAGCCACCAGTATATCAAGTGCAGCAGCAACAATAACAGCAGCAGCAATGGTGTCGACACGTGGAAACCCAACCACGCGCAGTTCTCCGACTGGATCGCTGCCGCCACCGCAATGGCCACGCCGATTCAGCCAACGAAATCGTGTGGCAGTAACGCAATGATGAGCAACAGCACAATCGAGCCAGCAGCTACGAAAGCAGCACATGAGCAGCTGCGGAGCGGCAAGCGGTTCGTGGAGTCCGCCGAGTGTGCATCAGCAGCAGCACCAGCAATACCACTCAAGAAGCGGCGCAAGCTGCAGAAGAGCGAGCCGCAGCGAGAAGAGCTCGTGCGCGTCCAGCAACAGCAGCCGCTGGACAGGGTGGAGCCGCGGCTGCAGTTGCTTGCGGACGCCGCGCTCCTGCAGTCGTTCTGCCATGCGTAGTGCGCGTTGGCGGTCCGCCTATCTCCACACAGCAGACACCGTCGTAGTAAGTATATGATGATCCCCTCCTTCCATTCTGCATCCTCTCTCTGTATTTCGCATCTTTAATTTAAAATCCAGCATGTTGACTGTGCATTTGAGTTGTTGGCGTCTCTTTTAGACGAATGAGTCGTGCTTTTTCGAGGAGCTCCTCGCTGGCTCGGCTTCTTGTCTACAAAATCCATGCACATTCGCTTTGTGTGTACGATTCGATGCGGCGCGCATGTTGCCCGTGACTTATATGGAAGTCAGTGTAGCACACGCTCTCCACGCGGGCACTCGTCGCCGGCATCATTGCGTAGCGAGCAGCTTTTTAGCCCACACCATCACCAAACGACACGAAGAGCGTGTGTATAGCGCACCAATTATGCGGTATATTGCGGACTGGAGCCAAAAAGGCTCAAAAGTACCATGTATACATTCCAAATCTTCGACTACTCCTTTTTGACAGTGTGGCGTGTTTTTTTGTGGCTCTTCTGCATCCGGACTATACATATCTATACACATTACACTTCTTGACCCATTTTACCTGTACATACAAACACCAAGATATGTTTCTAAAATACGACCCATCCAGCCAAACCCGACCCGCCTCATGCGCGCTTGTTTTTGCGGTGGTTTCCACGTCGCGGCGGCCAGTGTTTCTTCCCCCTCTCGCCCACATTCGACAGCAGACAACCAAGATGCTCAGCCACGCCGTGAAGCAAGCCGCCAAGCTCTCCGCCGCGCCTGCAGGCCGCCGCGCGATCCACCGCTCGGCCACCCGCATGGCCGGCGACCACGGCCACCACCAGCACTACGTGTTCGAGGGCGAGTTCTCCAAGGGCTGGGCCAAGGGCCTCTCGCTCTTCGTCGTCGTCGGCGGCGTTGGTGTGCCAGTCTTCCTGCTCAAGTACCAGAACTGGAAGAACGGCTTCCCTCGCGCCGAGGAATAAGTCTTCAGCCATACAGTCACTTCACTATTCGGGATGCGCGTGCGTGCGCGATGCGAAAAGACATGACAGACCAGCTCCGCGTTCGTTCACGTGCACAGCAACAACGACTTCCAGCTCGTCGTCTTCCAGGCGTCGTCACGACGGCTTCGTAATCGAAAGATCAACCAAGAAAAAGCAAAAAACATTTCCAGTATGCCCAAGACTCTCGTGTCGCTCCGCTTGTTCTTGTCTTTTGTTTTTCGTGCGAAGCCCATAGTCGCTTTCGCGCATTGCTTGCCGTTAGATAGGGCGAGTGACGCGCGTGTTTCTATGTTCTTCGAGGTTCCGTGGTGTCCACGATAGTGACAGCAGCTACGGGCAGAACTCATTTACGTGCTGAATGCACTTTACATGACAAACTGAACGTGAAAGCAGGCAATCGGGCGGAAAGGTCAAATTCCATTAGCAAAACAAAACACCGTGAGTACGAGTTCACATGCTCGGCACTCGTGCACGCATCAGTGTTAAGCGCCTGACAAGCCATCCCACCTCTATCGCGACTTGCATACGGTATCACACGAGACGCAGACGACCATCCTCATCATCACCACTCAGCAGCAGCTGAGGCTGTTGGTATGTCTAGAGCTCTTCGCTGCCGTAGAGGTTCTTGAAAAAGTCGATCTTCTCGATGTGGTTCGTCTTGATGGTCTCACCGCCGGGCTTCCAGTTCGCTGGGCAGACCTCGTGCGGGTGCGCGGCCGAGTACTGGAAGGCTTTGAGAATGCGCAGCGTCTCGTCCACGCTGCGGCCCACGGCATCGTCGTTGATCTGGATCGAGCGGATCGTGCCTTCCGGGTCGATGATGAACAGCCCGCGGAGCGCCGCGCCGTACATCTCGTCCTCCTCGTCGGTCACGAGCACGCCGTAGTCCTCCGAAATGCGCTTCGAGATGTCGGCGATCAGCGGGATGTTCATCTTGCCGAGCCCGCCCTCGTTGCGCGGCGTCTTGACCCACGCGAGGTGCGTGTGGTGCGAGTCCGTCGAGATGGCTACCACCTCGGCGTTGATGCTGCGGAACATCTCGACGCTGTCGCTGAACGACACGATCTCCGTCGGACACACGAATGTGAAGTCGAACGGGTAGAAGAATAGGATGAGCCACTTGCCGCGGTAGTTGCTCAGCGACACCTTCTCGAACTTCTCGTTGATCACTGCGTTCACATTGTTGAAGTCCGGCGCGGGCTTGCGCGGCGTGACCTGTTACGGGTTCGTTATTGTGGCATTATATGGGGAACAACGTCGTACTTGTGAGCAACTGGCTCATTTTCCTGGCTGCAATACAAAAAAGAGCTGTTGGTCCGCACCTTGAACGAGGACGACGAGTAGCGGTTCTTCTTCTGGTAGCCGAGCTGCTCGAGCAGCGCGTCCGACACGTGCGGGAACTGCACCTCCACCTTGGAGCTGTTCAAATGCAGACAGCCATACGCACGCATAGTTAGCGTCAGTTCAGTCCGCTCGCTACAATCGTCGTCGTCTACAAGATACGCGCCCGGCAGTCGCAGATGTGGACGCACCGTTCTTTCTTGGGCTTGAGCGCGGAGACGGACGTGAGGGCCGCGATCAGAGCCACGACCAGCAGCGTGAGCTGGAAGAAGCGCTTCATCGTTGGGCGGAAGTAGCGGATAGAGAGAGACCTTGTGCTAGTGCGTGCGTGTCTGTGGAGCGTGGTCTCAATTGCGAACTGCTGCTGCTGCTGGTCGTCGGGAAAGATTGATTCGTGTCACGATGGCACGGTTGCAGTCCCAGTTCAACTGATCCCGTCCCGTTCAAGTACGATTTTGGACACTCGTCCCTTTCAAATACGAATTTGACAGTTTGTGGACTAGTTTGATCAATTCCCTCATTCGGTACCACTAATTCCGTAGCTTCTGGTGGCAGCAGCACACGAAGCAAGAGTTGAACATCAGCGAGTGATTGGCAAGTCAAAGCGGCAATCGCGCAGCAATGAGCGCCATCAAGCACCGCGTGCTGTGCCTCCACGGGTACCGCCAGACGGGCGCGAAGCTGCACGTCCGCATCTCTGGCTTTCGGCGAGCGTTCAAGTCCAGCGTAGAGTTCGGTGTGTACCTCGCCTGCAGACATCTCTGCGTCCGTTGAGTTCTGAGCTGCTCGCATGGCTGACTCCCTGTTTGTGTGTATGTCGTGTCTGTAGTATGCGTAGATGCGCCATTAGTGGTTCCGTATGAGCCCACATCTGAAGAGCACATCAAGAGGTACGTGCTGCTCATTATGAGCATGTGGTGTACAAGTGTGTTGTGCTGACAATGGCTGCTCTTGGTTTGATGGGCTCGCGTGCAGCATGCAAGAGAGCGAGGGTAGCGACGATCACGAAAAGAATCAGTTCTCGTGGTGGAACTACCACGTCGACAAAGACACAGGCGTGCAGACGTACTCGGAAGTGGAAGAGGCCATCGACTACGTCGCGAATATCTGCAAGGAGCAGGGGCCGTTCGACGGCGTCTTTGGCTTCAGCCAGGGCGGCATGCTAGCCGCGTTCGTCCTCCAGCGCCAGTGTGCGTCCGCTTGGTTTTCTATTTCACGTTGAGTGCTTTACGATTGCATACACCCATATTGACGTGTGTCTTTTCTCTCTATGTGTGAGTGCAGTCGAATCACCAGAGAACTCGCCGTTCGCATTCTCGTTTGGCATCTTCGCTGCGGCGCCGCAGTCGATCGACCCTCGCTTCGGCTTCTCGGATCGCAAGCTCAACGTTCCGTCGCTGCATCTGATCGGAGAGACCGATACGATTGTGTCTCCCGAGCGATGTAAGAAGCTGAGTGAGGGCTTTGTCGACCCCAAGGTCATGCTACACGCCGGTGGGCACTACATCCCAGCGAACAAGGACTCGAAGGACGCGTTCCGTGACTTCTTCAAGCAGCTCGACGCGGCGCCAAAGCAATAGAACAAGTGAGCGAATTGGCTCGCGAGATACACAGCACTGTAATAGAGATCGACTTCAATTCCAATACGACTGGTACAGCGCTTCCCACGACAACTGCGCCAGGAGTAGTGACAAAGTGGTGGTGAAGCATGTACCAGTGGCTACTGTACCATCTGATTCATGCCGTGACGACCGATATCAGCACACACGCGCGAGCGCCTGTACAAAGAATTGCTGAGTGCAGCACACAGCGCAATGTGCTTCCGAGATGCAATTGGCATCGCTTTATGTTCGTTCCATGAGTGCACTTGTAGAATTTCATTTGCGATGTCAGTATGCCACATGGGTACGGTCCTTCCTTCTTCCACCCCTTTTCCCTCCAAACAGCAGTTTTATCTTTTTTTCGCACACGTATTTTCCACCAATCCAACGCCATCATTAATTTTTTCCCTGCGTTCTATTCGCCTAAAATAGATGCATCAGCACTTTATCCACTAATCAGCGGAGCCCAATTGGCTCGCCTCTCCCAACCGAGCGAGCTGTTTTCCCCCTCGCGCCAAGCCTTTGTCTGAGCTGGTCACATCCGAATCAGCCCCGCCCCGCCGCGCTCGCCACCACCGCTCAGCTCGTCCGTTGACCACCTCAGCCATGTCCTCCACCACGAACGCCCCTGCCACCGCTGCGGACCAGGACCTTGACAACCTCATCTTCAACGAGAAGAAGGACGGCGCCGCCGCCACGACCGCCAAGGTGGACGAGAACGGTCAACCGCAGGGCGACGACCACGACTCGGATAGCGACGACAAGGAGAAGAAGCAGGGCGGCGCGCGCACGTCCATCGCCAACGTGCTGCCGGTCGACAAGCTCAAGAACGGCGCGTCTGTCGCTGCCGGGTGCGTTGTTGCCTATAGACGTCTCTCATTGTGGTTGTCCATGACGCTGATGCTACTATGGTCTTTCTTTTTTGTGTCACACGTGCGTATATAGTGTGCTCGGTCAGGGCTTCACGATGTTTAAGGAGAAGTCGTCCGCGGCGCTCGAGGCCGCCAAGCATTCGAACGCCGGTACGGCTGTCGCTGGCGGCCTGAACCGTGCGGCTGCAGCTGGCTCGGAGCAGATTGGCAAGCTCAAGGAGACTGAGGCGTACAAGAAGTCGTCGGCCCTTGCGAGCTCCTCGTTAGAGCGAACGTCCGTGGTCGCCTCTGGCGCCCTGGAAAAGGTGCGTTCATAGCTCAAATGGAGTGCATTATCTGCGTATGCATCAAGCTATGAACTGACCTTACTAACCTTTTCGTTATGCTGTAGGCTCGTGCGAGTGCGTCCGTGGGTCTCGAGAAGGCCAAGGCCGGCGCGTCCACTGGTTTCGAGACGATCAAGTCCAAGGTGTCGTCGGACAAGAAGGGCGGAGACTAAGCGCTTCGTAAGCAAGCTCTTCCTATTAATCGTCGCCCCTTTTGTCCTCCGGTTGTATTTTGTGGATTGCTCTCTCTGCAATCGTCCGTCTGCCGTTCTGCTCACATGCGCCTCCACTAGTTCGCATTTTGAAGCCATCGCCCGTCGTAGTGCTGGTTGTGGGTGAGTCATGGCTCACATGAGTGCGTCTGGCTCGCTTTCTTTAGACCAACATTTCCCACCTCACTATAAAAATCACAATGCAAAGAGAGAAACAGTTCGTGCTTGGTTATGGCATTTTCCATAAAGGAGCATTTCCAGAGCAATACTTGATGTTTGAGGTGGTCCACACTGTTGGTCTCAATTTGCGATCTTGAACAGGCGAAGAGGTCACTCAAATGGACGAGATCGTGCGCGCGCTGGACGTGCTCAGCGCTCTCGTGCGCAACTGCTACGGCCCGTGCGCAGAGGAAGCGCTGCTCTTCTCTCCACCTGATCCGCCTGTGGTGACTGCCGACGGCCACGCGCTACTGGTCGCGTGGCGGAGAGGATTGCGCGAGAACCGCTCGCCGCGCAGTAGCGACCGCCACGAGCCCATGCAGACGCTCCTTCTGGACGCAGCAGAGAGCCTGTACTTGCAGATCGGCGACGGTAGCAGTGAGTTCGTGCTGCTGCTGCATGGCGCAGTGATCCACGCAGTGGATGCAATCCGCCTCGGAAGATTGCAATGGGGGCGCGCAGAGGTGAGCTTCAGGCAGCTAGCGACCGCGTTTGGCGCACTCAGGCGCGAGTGCGAGCAGCTGCTGATCAATTACGCAGAATGGCAACCGGATTTACGCGTGACAACTGCGATCAGCTTTACGACGACGACTGATGGAAAGCTCAGGCCTAGTACAGAGGTATGCGAGTGTTCATGTTGCCATTCCAATATGAGGGGCTAGCCAAGGACTCACTCGCTCTTCTTGTTTCTCGCCTATAGTTCCACGAAACGATCGTCACCATCCTCCAGTCGGGGCTATCCGGCCTTCTAGGTGAGCACGCACTCGATTTCCTGGTTCAGTTGGTGGTTGAATGGCTGTTCACGCCCCCACTTGTCATCCCTCATGCCGACAACAACAAGGTCGACGCGCAGCTTCTCTTCAAACGCGTGCAGCACTTTCTCAAGCGCGCGTCTGACATGGTCACCTTCGCGCTCGCGTCATCACTCATTGGCTCGCACGTAGTGCCACCGGATGAATTCATCCTGCGCAAGTCGCTCGTCCCATCGCAAATGCCGAGCATGCTCTCCGTATTGAAAACAAACTGTGGGCTCTTGCGCTTCGTGTGCTTCACGTGTGCGCTGTCGCTCACTGAGGGGGCCAACCACGTGACCATCTGCACGCAATCCGATGCTGAGCTCTTCTCTGCAGCAGACACCACGCGGCTCTTCATCACAAACTTTCTCAGTACGTTACGCACAAGACACGACGTCCGCCTGTTGGTGTGCACTGAGCAGCTCGAGGACTCGATGGTGGCGATCTGCACGCGCCTGGGCATCGCGTGCGTCCAGTACGCAGAGAAGGACGATGTGTTTGACTTGTGTGCGGCGTCAGGCGCGTACCCGCTGGCGAGTCTCTTTGACGAGATCCATGATGGTCGGCATGTTGGCACCTGTCGTGGCGGAGCGACGAGCGTTCGCCTGCAGCAGAGTGCGGGTCTCTGGTTCCACGGCCTCGTGGTACGAGGAGAAGCCAATGACCGTAAGCGTCATGACTCGCGAGATGTCGACGTTGTTGTCCCGCAGCTGGTACTCAAGGCGCCAACGAAGGGCGTGTACAAGCAGTACTTCAAGGTCGTCGTCAAGGCTCTACGCATCCTCGCTAGCTGGTGGAAGCCTAGCGCTCCCAATTTGAGCCAATGCGAGCTCTATGGCTGCAGAGGAGGCGGAGCAACGGAGCTGGCGATCGCGAGGCATCTGGACGCGCAGCAGCATATTATGGTAAACGCCACGAGAGCCTGTGCGATTGCGACGCAGCAGGCGCGAAAGATCTTTGCAAACGCACTGCGAGACGTGGTCGTCGTCCTGCGAAGCAACATGGGCACCATGGCGGTATCGCCATCCATTGAAATCAACGACTCCGATGATGACGGTCAGCACTATAGCAGCCGAACCAGCAAGCGGGTCGTTCTGCAGGGCATGGCGCGACTGGCACTGCACAACAATGACCCAGTGCAACAGCCAGCGCTCTACGGGTACGTGCTCAACAGAAACCACAGCGTTGAGACCCTGGGCGGCGCGATCTGCATTCCGCAGCTGGAGTTCTGCGACCCCAAGAACTGCGGACTGCTGCACCCGTGGCAGCGCATCGACTCACTGATTTTTCACACTCTCCAGACGCTCGAGCAGCTCTTCCGGGTCGACTGCATCATCCCGACGACGACCACGGCACCACACAAAACGTCAGCAGCATCGTAGCAAAATCAATACATACAAAACCACACAACCAGGTAGAAAAACAAAGCCAAGGTCTTGTTTTTTCTCTCTCTCTTTGGTACGCGCACGTGCTGTTGCTAGGGGCTGCCAAGCGCGCTGAGCAGCTTGAAGTAGCTGGTGAAGCTCTCTGCGACGTGGTGCGCGTTCTGGGGTCCCACGAGTGCCGCACTCTCCTGTGGGGACGCCGTCACGTGCACGATGCGCGGCACGTGCTTCTCGAGCTCGTGCACCGCGCTCTTGTCCACTAAATATCATAATAGAAACCACATCATTAACGCGTTAGAACACCATCACTACCATACAAACACCAAGCGTCGAGAAAGCACCTTCGACGTGGAACTGCGGCTCGATCTGGCGCACGAACGCGATTTTGCCGGTCATGGTCGTGCAGAAGAGCACCTTGTGGATCTTGAGCCCGCGCTTCGTCTTGTCGTCGAACGCGACGACGCTGCTGGCGATGAACCCGCGGATGCGCTCAATGACCTCCTTGTTCTTCTTCTCATCATCGCCACCAGCTACGACGTAGAGCAGGTACACGTCGGCGATCTGCAGCAGGTCGCCCAGCACACTGGACACGTCCTCATTCTTCCACGCGATCGCGTCGCTCTCCTTGTGCTGCAGCAGCGCGTCCGCGCAGATCGTGATCGTGCGTGCACCGTGACGGCTCGGCAGCGAGCGATGCAGACGTAGTTGTTGCCGTGTAAGCGTCACTGTGGACACGGCGTTCGGCGCGTGCGCCGTGTGGCCACCGCGTGTGCCGGCGCCTGGCAGCAACTGCGTCCCGCCCGCACGCGCGTTGTTAGCGTTCGCTGCGCCTCCGGGCCCCGCGCTGGGCGCTTGCATCTGCTGCAGGTACACGTAACCTGTGCTCAGCAGCACTACGAGCACGATCACCAGCACGCCAATCATGCTCTCGTCCAACTGGCCGCCGTCGGCCGCGAGATCGCCCGTCGCCATCTTGCTATGATGGAGCTTCTCGATGTATTTTGTTTTGTGTCTGAAATCCGGAAATGAAAACGGCGCATGCAAACTAATACGCCAAGTTCTATATCAGAAAACATGTGGAAAATTGTATTGGAGCAAAAGCAGAGCTGCATGCTCCAGCCTCAAATTGACTTGTTGGCTGTGCTATTCAACCTACAACTGTTTGTCATGTTGAATCATCCAGCTCTTCAGCTGAAACAAGGAAGTGCAAGTAAAAACCCAAAAGTCTGACCAAGGTCTGGACCAAACACGCTGTGATTAGTAGATATCATAAAAAATTGTGGTGATATGTTGGGATATCACCATTGGGTCTTGACTCAAAAGCCCATCTCTCATTGGTAAAAATATC
>JAADXK010001107.1:0-11164 GCA_023337805.1 Globisporangium barbulae | reverse complement strand
TCATTGCCCATGAGCGGCTTGATGTCGAGGATCGTCATGTACGAGAGCGCGTCGCGCACGACGTACTCCACGAGCGCCGTGTCAGCGTTCTTCTGCACCTTTCCAGGCTCCTGTTCGTCCACGAGCAAGATCTTCCCGTAGCGGCCGTGGGGGAAGATGAGCAGCTTGCGGTCAAAGAGGCTCGCGTGGAACTTCTCACCAGGCCGCTGGACCTCCTGGCTCTTGTATTTGGTCGACGTACGCTCATCGGTCATGGTCGAGACCGTGTACTTGGACGCCGTCGAGCTGTGTCGGTGCGACTTGCAGAGCCCCAGTGCGATCGCCTGCTTGATTGGGTACTGGAAGACCTCGGGGTCCCTCGTGAAGCCGCCGTCCGTGAAGATGTAGTCGCCTGCAAAGCTCACGAGCCCACTGGGACCCGAGACATAGAGCTGCCGCAGCAGTGAGCCGAGGGAGCAGTTCGTCATGGCCACGCCGTTCTCCAGGAGCTCCGGGTTGAGCGGGTCGATGCCCAGCGCCTCCATGGCGACCATCGAGTCCCAGCCCACGAACACATAGCGCTGTTGCAGGAGCTGCATGACCGTATTCTTGGTCGCGTACTTATACCGCGTGAGCAGCATGAGCGAGCCGCCGAGGTACCCGATGAGCGTCATGGCTGCGAGGATCACGAAGAAGTCGCACGTGAGCTCACTGCGCCAGAACTGCGCGATGTTCGGGTCGCCGCCGAAGACGCCTTGCTTGGGCGGCACCTGGCGCACCATGAACGTCGTGTTGCCGTTGATCACGACGAAGATGTAGAGCATAATGAAGAGCAGGATGCTGTAGACCTTGTAGCTCAGGAACATGGCCGAGGCGTCGACGTACCACTCGAGCTTCTCGCGGAGTGCCGGCCGCATGAGGTTCGCGGACTTCATGCCGCGGATCACCACTCGGAGGAACCAGCGAATGAGCGAGTGAACGCAGCACATAAGCCATGTCATCTTGGTGAGCGCCGAGCAGAGAAAGATGAAGTTCTCGAGGTTCACCTTCTTGCTCAGCATCCACGTGCCTGTCTGGAAGACGATATACGTCAGCCGAATGTTCACAACCGAGTCCACGATGCTGATGAACACGTACAGCCAGTGGTTCATCCAGACGTCCGAGCCCATGAGGATCGAACCCTTGAAGCGGATCACCGAGGTTTCTTCCTGCGGCATGGTCGTGAGGATCGGCATGAAAGGCGCGACGTACTTGAGATAGAACTGCTCTTTGACAAAGCGCTGGGCCTTGGGGATGTACAGTAGCTCCGTGGACTGCGCAATGACCGCGAAGATGCCGCGCAGGATGAGCGCGATCGAGATGACGCCGTAGAGGATCGTGACGACGGCCACCACGTTGCTGTCGCTGTCGAGCGCGCCGACGACAACGGCCTTGTCGTCCACGGCCGTGGCCTGGAAGAGCCCGTACTCCCAGCCCGCGTCCCGCACGAGGGGCACGGCCAGGCAGTTGCTCGTGTGGAACATGATGTAGTACTTGCCGCCGGCCCAGTAGTTCTGGTGCACCATCATGTCGGTCTTGTAGCTAAACGCCTTCTCGGGTCTCCCGAGACACTTGAGGAACGGCGTGCCAAAGGAGCCGTAGTCGGAATCGACGCCCATCTGGATCAGTCGATTCGTCGCGAGCGTCTCAAAGCTATCGAGGATGTACTGGTGGCACGCCGTGGCGTTCGTCGCAGTCGCGTTGTTACTGGCAATTAACGACCGCGTCTCGATGCACTTCTTGACCCACGCCGGCTTGAAGTTGATCACCTTGCAGTTAGCCGCCGAGATGCTGTGCAAATTCACCTGCGTGCGTCTCGCGGCCTTGCCCCAGAAGTCGTCGTAACAGATGTTGATCATCGTCGCGTTGATCGAGTTGACGCGCAGGCACGTGCTCCGGTCCTCGTTCACGTTCTCCATACTGCGCGTAGGCGCCGAGAAGAACCGGTAGCTCTTGCCGACCTCGGGCAGTGCCACAAGCTGCGTACTGGGTCGGATAAGCGTCGGCCGGATGATCTCGTAGTTGATCGCGCCGTCGAGCAGGCGCGAGCGCACGCTGTCGTACCGACCTGTCACGAAGACCACGAGCGGGTTCTCGCGCAGACCCGTGAAGAGCGTGAGCGCCGTCGAGAGCAAGTTGAGCGCGAGGAGCACGAGCCGTCGGCTGCGCTGCACTAGCTTGTTCATGGCTTCGCGTGAGCGTGTGGGTGTCTTGGTCGGGTGCAATAGCGAAGTGAAGCTACAGAGTGAAGAGTCTAGTGGTTTCAGGAAAGAAACGATAACCGAATGGAATGCAGCACTACTAAGAGCTAGGCTGGGGATTGTGTAACAATTGACAGCTCGCTGCTATATGCGTTGCCGTTGTATCCAGCGTTTTTCAGCAGCAACGGATACACGAGGCACCACCAAATCAAACGATAATAGACCGCAGCATGCATGGCAAGCAAGCGGTTGACAGATTAGTTGGTGGCTCCTCACACGTGTGGTCGGAGGTGCCTGGAGGGCTCGGTTTGCACTATGATCGAGTAATATCGCAACTTCTCTCAATGGCTCGGACAACCGATGTGTTAGCAGTAACTCCCTTGTGGATCTCCTGACTCTCCAGAACACAATTCCCTAGCGACGCATCCAGGGCTTCCTCTGAAACCCAAAAGATGCACGCTCTCTTCTACCCAAATGGGCATAGCAATCGATTCAAATGGGTTCGTTCTTGCTTCCAAGGTGCATAGCTGATGCTACGAGTACTCTCTAGTGACTCTGCTGGCTTCTTAATCAACAGATATGTCTTTATTTGACTCTTTCGCTCATCCTTCCTTCCTACCTCATGCACAGCCACCATTGCTCCATCATCACCTTCTCTTAAGTGATGCGCAGACGCTTCTCATTGCCCAGCAACGGCTTGATGTCCAGGATCGCCGTGAACGAGAGCGCGTCCTGCACGGCGAACTCCATGAGGCCCGTGTTGAGGTTCTTCATGAGCTTACCTGGCTCTTGTTGGTCCACGAGCAGGATCCGACCGAAGCGACCGTCGCTGAACACGCGCAGCTTGCGGTCAAAGAGGCTCTTGGTCGCCTTTTTCTTCACGAGACTCGAGGCGGCGTCAGTCATCGTGGACTTGTCGTCTACGCTGCCGCGCTCGTCGCTCTTGCTGTCCATCATCGTCGTGACCGAGTAGCGCGTCGACATCTTGGTGACGCCCGAGCCGCCACCGCCGCCGCTCTTGCCTTTGCAGAGGCCCATCGAAATTGCTTGCTTGACCGGGTAGTGGAACACCATGGGCTCCTTGGAGAAGCCGCCGTCCACAAAGATGTAGTCACCAGCAAAGTTCACGAGGCCACTCGGGCCCGACGTGTACAGCTGCTGCATGAGCGCGCCGAGCGAGCAGTCGGTCGCGACTACGCTGTCCTCGACGCTGAGCAGCTCGGGCTTGAGCGGGTCGATGCCCAGAGCCTCCATGGCCACGAAGATGTCCCAGCCCACGAGCACGTATCGCTTCTGCAAGAGCTTGATCACACCGTTGTTGGCCGCGTACTTGTACCGCGTGAGCAGCATGAGCGACCCGAGCAAGAAGCCTGCGATGAGTAGGATTGGGATGAACACGAGGAGGTCGCACGCCACCTCGCTCTTCCAGAACTGCGCGATGTTAGGCGAGCCACCGTACACACCGCGCTTCGGGTCCTTGCGCACCATGAACGTCGTAGCCTTGAGCGTCACGAGCAGGATGTAGAGGAAGGTGAAGAGTAGCAGACTGTAGACCTTGTAGCTCACAAAGAGCACCGAGGCATCGACGTACCACTCGAACTTCTCGCGGAACGTCGGCCGTACGAGCCGGAGCGCCTTCATGCCGCGCGCGAGGATCTTGAGCCCCCAGCGAATGAGCGTGTGTGCAAGGCACAGGACCCACGTGAGCCGCGTGAGCGCCGAGCACATGAAGATGAAGTTCTCCACATTGAGCTTCTTGCTGAGCATCCACGTACCCATCTGGAAGACGTAGTACGTCATGCGCAGGTTCACGAGCGCATCGAGTGTGCTCAGTAAGATGTACAGCCAGTGGTTCATCCAGACGTCCGAGGCCATGAAGATCTTGCCCTTGAACCGGACCGTCGCGTTCTCTTCGCTGCCAGGCACGAGCCTCGCGGCCGCCATGGACGGAAAGATGTACTTGAGGTACTTGCGCTCATTTATGAAGCGCTTGGCCGTAGGGATATAGAACACCTCGCGCGAGTACATGAGCATAGCGAAGACGCCCGAGATGATCATCGAGATGGACACGATGCCGTAGCAGATGGTCACAGCTTTCGTGAACCATCCATTGTTGTCGATCGCACCGACGACGCGCTGCATCTTGTCGACGGCCTTGACCTTGAAGATCCCCCACTCCCAGTCCGACGTGTGCACGAGCGGCAGTGCGAGGCAGTCGCTCGTGAGAAAGAGCACGTAGTACGCCCCGCCAGCCCAGTACGACTGGTGGAGCACCAAGTCGGCCGTGAAGTCAAAGGTCTTTGGCGGCCGGCCGCGGCATTTGATGAACGGCGTGCCGTCGGCCCCAAAGTCCGTCTCGGTCGCACGGCGGATCAGACGGTTCTTCGCGAGCGCGTCCCAGTTGTCGAGGATGTACTGATTGCACGCCGTCTCGTTGTTGTCGCGACTGGCAATGCAGGTCTTGACCCAGTCGGGTTTGAAGTTAATGACGTCGCACTTGGGTGCCGAGATGCTGAACGTGTAGATCTGGTTGCGCCGGTTGTTGCGGCCGTACCAGTCCTCGTAGTAGATATTGAGGATCGAGACGTTCATCGAGTTGACCTTGAGGCAGTTGCTGCGGTCGTTGCCTAGGTTGTTTGGACCTCGCGAGGGTGCGGAGAAGAACCGGTAGGACTTGCCGACCTCCGTGAGGTTCGTGAGGCGGTCGATCTCGAGCAGGTCGTCGACGACGATGCGGTAGTTGATGGACCCGTCGCCCGTGCGCGCCTGGATGAGGTCGTAGCGGCCCGTGATGAACACGAGCAGCGGATTCTCGCGCAGACCCGTGAAGAGCGTGAGCAGCGTCGACACCAGGTTGAGCGAGAAGAGGATCAGTTTGCGCAGCGAGAGGCGCGCCATCCTTGATACGAGAGGTGCTAGACTGAGGCCTGGGCACCGGAAAGCAGTCTACCCACCCGCCAGGACGGATGAAGGTGACGACAGACTTGGATGCAACGAGAGCGCGACGGAGAGTGAGGGCGTCAAGCTGCCTGGTGAGTACCTTCAAGTGCTTGTTTAAGGCCAAATAGGCGGGCGGTGGTTTCGCTTGCTGTTTGTATTCCTCGAAAACGACTGAGCTTGAGATTGAGGTCGCTTTACCTGTTATATGTAATGAATTGAATACAACGATATTTGGTGCTTAGCTGCTAATATATCAAATCAATTTATAAAAGCTTGCTCTATGTAATATCCTGTATAAATTGGTCAATTCGATGAAATTGAAACGACGCGCATACGCCACCAATCCCAGTATTAGGACTGCACGACACCGCTTATAGGACGCATGTATGTGTTCGTCGTTACAGTGAGGCATGACTTGATTCGCTTCGATGGCATTCTTCTCCGTTCGCCCAGCTATTCCTATAGGATGGCCTCACTCACAACCTAGAAGCGTCAACCGGCAATCACACACGCGTCTCGCTTGTTAATAGCCACGCCCAGTCGTCATCAGTCTGCACCATCGCATCTCTCTCCATTTCCATCGTCAAAGCGACCCTGACCTATATTAATATACAGGACTATCTCCTTAGCCCCAGCTCGCTAGTTCTTGCTTGCTCCCTACGAGTGGCTCACGATGGCGAACTGCCTATGATGAACACCTCGCGTCTAGGTCTCCCCTACCCAGACATAGATCCCCCACCTGGCTTATTCAGGCAATGATGAGCTTCTTTTCGTTGCCCATGAGGTGCTTGATGTCGAGGATCGTTGCGAGCGAGAGTGCGTCCTGCACGAGGAATTCGGAGAGCGACGTCGTCGGGTTCTTCTGCACCTTCCCCGGCTGCTCCTGGTCCACGAGCAGGATCCTGCCGAAGTGGCCGTCCATGAAGATGCACAGCTTGCGCTCATAGAGGCTCTTGCTCACCTTGTAGGCCGCTTGGGGTGGCGTCTGCGCGCTGCCCATAGTATCTTGAGTGCTGGCAAGCTCAGCCTTGCCCTTCTTCGCGGTCTTGTCCATGACCACGGCGTACTTGTTAGACTTGCCCGTGGTTGTTCCACTAAGTAGTGGACGGCAGATGCCCATGGCCACGGCCTGCTTCACCGGGTAGTGGAACAGCACGGGGTCCCGCGAGAAGCCGCCGTCGAGGAAGATGTAGTCACCCGCAAGATTCACGTGACCACTCGGACCGACGTGTACAGTTGCTGCAGCAGTGCGCCGAGTGAACAGTTGGCCGTCGCGACGTTGTCGACCACACGTTCAGGCAAGAGCGGGTTGATGCCCAGCGCCTCCATGGCTACGAAGGCGTCCCAGCCGACGACAACGTATCGCCGCTGCAAGAGCTTGATCACGGCGTTGTTCGGCACGTGCTTGTACTTGGTGAGCAGCATGAGCGAGCTGCCCAAGTGACCCACAAAGAGCAAGATTGGGATGAACACGGCGAGGTCGCACGCGATCTCGCTGTGCCAGAACTGCGCGATGTTTGGTGAGCCGCCATACACGCCGCGCTTCGGGTCCTTGCGCACCATAAAGGTCGTAGCGCCTTGAGCGAGCAGCAAGATGTAGAGGAACGCAAAGAGCAACAGACTGTAGACCTTGTAGCTCACAAAGAGCGTCGACGCGTCCACGTACCACTCAAGCTTCTCGCGTAGCGCCGACTTCATGATCTTGAGCGAACGCGTCGCGTGCAGTAACGTCCGCGCCACGAGCCGCAACAGTGTGTACGCCAGGCACAAGATCCACGTGAGCCGCGTGACGGCCGAGCACATGAAGAGGAAGTTAAACAGGCTCGTTTTCTTCGAAAGCATCCATGTGCCCATCTGAAAGACGATGTAGGCCATGCGAACGTTCGCGAGCGCGTCCAAGATGCTCAGGATGATATACAGCCAGTGGTTCATCCAGACGTCCGATGCCATGAACACAATGCCCTTGAACCGGATCGGTACGGCGCCCTCGTCCGGAATCATGGTGGCGACCGCCATGGACGGCAGGAAGTACTTGAGGTACTTACGCTCTCTTAAAAAGCGCGTGACGCTCGGGGTGTAGTAGACTTCCGTGGTCTGGACAATGGCGGCAAACACACCGGATACGATCATCGTGATGGACACGGTGCCGTAGAGGCTCGAGACGATGACCGTGAACCAACCGTAGTTGTCGATCGCACCGACGACGCGGGACTCCTGGTCCATGGGCGCGACCTTGTAGAGCCCCCAGCGCGTGTTGGCCGAGAACGCCGACGGCAGTGCGAGGCAGTCGCTCGTGAGAAAGAGCACGTAGTACTCGCCGCCGGCCCAGTACGACTGGTGCAGCATCAGGTCGGCCGTGAAGTCAAAGGTCTTTGGCGGCCGGCCGCGGTATTTGATGAACGGGACGCCGTCGGCTCCAAAGTCCGTCTCGACGCCGCGTTGGATGTTCAGATTTTCCTTGAGCGCGTCAAAGTTGTCGAGAATCGACTGGTAGCACGCCGTCTCGTTGTTGTCGCGACTGGCAATGCAAGTCTTGACTCAGCCCGCGTTGAAGTTGATCACGTCACGCTTGGGCGCCGAGATGCTGTATGTGTAGATCTGCGTCCGGCGCGAGCCTTTGCCCCAGAAGTCGTCGTAGTAGATGTTGAGGATCGAGACGTTCATCGAGTTGAGCTTGAGACACATGCTAAAGTCCTGGCCCAGGTTGTCGGAACCGCGCGAGGGCGCGGAGAAGAACCGGTAGGACTTGCCGACCTCGGTCAGGTTCGCCAGCGTGTCGACTTCTAGGAGGTCGTCCAACACGATGCGGTAGCTGAGCGTCCCACCTCGCGTGCGTGCGCGAATGTGGTCGTACCTACCCGTGACCAAGACTACGAGCGGGTTCTCGCGCAGACCTGTGAAGAGCGTGAGCAGCGTCGACACCAGGTTGAGCGCAAAGAGGACGAGCTTGCGCACAGACCATCTGCGCGCCATCGTGAAGCACGAGCCTGAGGTCTGAGGTCTGGATCGCTCGAGTCCCCAGTGTAGGAGGAATGGATCTGGAGACTAGCCACCGGACCGTCGCTCTCGTTGAAAGGACACAGTTGGCGGCGACGGTTATCTTAAATGATGGGGTGTTGAACGTTATCGATCGTCGATCGGTTGAGTTAGTTAAGTCTCAATGATGAGGAAGAGGTGCTAAGCGACTCAACTTGATGCAAGTATTTGTGAGACGCAGACTTCGTTGTGTGACTAAACGGGTGAGGCCGATGAGAAGGGCATTGGAAACTTGAAAATCTAATAAGAATGCAGATAAACCCTGCAAAAATAATATCTTTACAGCATGATATCCTGATATGCATGACAGATTTTAGAAAACATTATATAGAAATGTCAGAGCAAATTTGAAAATACTGCTATAGATGATACAAATCCGGTCGTACGCCGGCGTATTCTCCGACGAACAAAAACGGTCTCGCTGGACCAATCAGCTTGACCAACAGATTCTTATAATGCGATCCACCTCACTCCATGTAAACTGCACGTGATGCACACTAATTTCAAACAGTAGTCGAAACGTCGATGTTTGCCGCCAGCTGCACGCCATCGACGCTGTAAATGTGAGTTCTCTACACCTTTGCCTGCCCACAATGGAAAAGCCACATGCAACATGAAATGTAGAAATGGGTTAGAAATAGAATAAGAACCATTTTGCGTACAGTGCACTTTGTTGCATCCAATACAAACAAAACAGCAGACAAAGCGGAGCAATCAGCCTGAAAGCACAATTTCGCGCCCGCGAGAAACAGATTGGCAAACGCAAGCACACAGATTTGGAGTGCTGAGAACCATCATTTGCACGAGCAGCGAGAACCACACGTTCGACGCGAGCTTTGATTTCCATCTCCCTCATGCTTTCTCTCGTATCACTTTCCTTTCCCCACCAGCGAGAGCATGCCAAGCCCACCCAGCAAACCACCACCTACATCCGAAGAGAAGCGCCATGCCTTGGCGACATTCCATCGCCGAGAAGACTGGCACGCTGTGGCGCGCCACAACGGGATGGCACGCACTACAGCTTGACGCGTCGTCCAAACGAACCGCGCCGACGCGCTGCCACGAGGAGAGGCACGCACGGCCTCCACAAAATGCATCCTAGCCATTGAAGAGGTGCTGGAAGAGTATATCAACGACAACTGCTCCTAGACGCTCTCACAGATGAAGGACTTTGTCGCTTTTGACTTCGGAGTTGACATCTCGACGTCGACACCAGCCACCCTCTTCTGAACAAGCTATACACTGTGTAACGGGGTCTACCGTACACTATCACGCTAGATACGACTAGCGTGCCTCCATCTCATTGGTTCTTTAGTTTTCTGAGGTGTCACTCACTGATTGGTCGATACTCACCAATACTGGCCAATCAGGAGTTGACCTTGCATATTTGGGATCTTTCCCTCTTCCATTAAATAAATCAGTCAGAGTTGAAAATAACCACAAGCGCGCAGTCCGACAGCGCGCTCCTTACGCTTCCTCGTAAGATCTACGTGTACGCTAGGTAACGGAGCTCTCGCCCGTTACACTATGAAGCAGGTAAGAGTGCGCATGCTGCGCTTCCTCTTTGTGCAGTGCTAATTGTCGCTTTTGCATATTTCTTATAGATTCGTATGGAACCTTCAACGTGTATCAGCAACATCGATAAAGAGAAGCGCAAGGCATTTGCCGACAAGCTCGTCCAGCACCAAGATGCAGGTGATTACATTGTTTATTACGATGAAACAAATTTGAACCTTTACTGCAAGAGGACGTTGGGCAGAGCTGTAAAGGGAGAGCGTGCGACGCTGGAGCTGTCTCCTTCGAAGGGAGCGGATTTGCAGATCGAGTGTGTGGTGTCAATTGCTGAGAGTGTCGTGTTGCACCGCTTGGAAAGAGGCAGTATCAATATGCAACAGAACGCGGATTACATGGAAGCGGTGTACCACGCCGCAAAGGAGACCATCGGATACCAGCAGCACTACCGCAGAAAGAAGGTGGTGATCGTACTCGACAATGCCCCTGCCCACCACCAGACGGAGATCCGTGTTCTGGCGTTTGAGGACGCTGTGCTGCTGC
The DNA here is from genome assembly GCA_023337805.1 of Globisporangium barbulae. Classification (NCBI taxonomy): domain Eukaryota; phylum Oomycota; class Peronosporomycetes; order Pythiales; family Pythiaceae; genus Globisporangium; species Globisporangium barbulae. The sequence continues at coordinate 914 of JAADXK010001107.1, read as the reverse complement.
GCCTTGGCCCGTATTCGCCAATGTATAGCCCCATCGAGGGTTGCTTTAGCGTTTTGAAGGCGGAGACCAAGGCGTACCTGTGACTCAACACCGACGCGATGGTCATTCACAGAGGTGATTTCTCGACCGTGACCGAGCAACGAATGTCACTGCTCGAGGAGGCTGCGGAACAAAGCATGGCGTGCATGACTCCACACCTCGTAATGGCGCAGCGCACGCACGCTCTCAGTGCGATTGAAGCCGCTCGCGGTTTTGAAAATATGGAGTATGAGACGTAAAGTGCATTTTTTGTCCGCTTTAGGTGCACATTTGTTCACTTTGCATGCAGCTAAAAAATGGAACATTCAAGTTTGATTTTTTTGGTTTCTGTAGTTTTCAATGTACAGGCGTAATTCTCATTAGTAAACAGCAAATTTGACGGCAAAATGTATAAAATAATAGAGGGAAAATATAAATGCAGGTATAATCGATTGAGGGTTTATTACAAGCAATCAGATCTATGGAGACGCAACACTAATTTTCTCCTCCCACCAACGAGCTCATAGACATCCTCGGCGAGGATACCAGTGTGGCGCCAGCAGTTCGCAATGGTGACGCTTGTCACAGAGCTCCACGCTTCCTGCGCCCAAGTCATAGTGTCAAGCACGCTCACCTTGTAGAGCTGGTCGACGTCATGCACGGAAATGATGCTTCCCTCATTTTCTTCACGCTCTAAAATGCCGTCTAACTTGTCGACAATGTGCGCATTGCGTATCTTGTTGAGCCGGCTCTTGAATGCTTGTATGATGTCTGCGTCTTGAGGCTGCAGATGCGCGGTCGTATTCGGTGGAAGGAAACGTAGTGTGACATTGGACAGCGCCTCGGTCACGCGATGCGGCGATGCATTGCCGAGCAACAGCAACGTTTGTCTTCCT
>JAADXK010001106.1:0-11206 GCA_023337805.1 Globisporangium barbulae | reverse complement strand
TTCGACGGCGAGGACAACCAGGACGGCTGGGAGCTCGCGTCCGAGTCGGAGGACGATTCGGACGACGAGTGGGTCGACGTGGACTCGGACGACGATGGCGTGGACGAGTCCAAGATCAAGTTTAACAAGGACAACGAGCTGGAGGAAGACGACGAGGAGGAAGAAGAAGAGGAGAATGACGACGACAACGGTGAAGAGGGCGGCGAGACGAACGAAGAGGAGGACGCCGAGCCCGTGAAGCGCAAGCAGAGCGAACGCTTAGACGCACGCCGCATCCTGACGCCGCGCGACTTTGAGCGCATCGAGATGCTCAAGAAGGAGCGCGAGGCGGCTTTAAAGGACCCGAAGAGCCGCTCGAAGAAGAAGGCCGAGGAGATGGCGGCCAAGGCGGACTCGAACTCGACTAAGGTGAACCCGGAGGATCTCGAGGGCTATTCGAAGCGCAAGCGCATGACGCAGGAGGAGCGCCTGCGATCCGTGCTCGAGGGCCGCGAGGACTTCCAGGCCAAGCGCTCGGGCGGCGGCACGACCAACACGGAGAAGAAGCGTCTGAAGCACTTTATGATGATCAAGAAGAGCAAGCACGTGCAGTCCAAGGTGCTCGTGTCGGCGCGCCAGGTGCAGAGCATGAAGAACAAGGTGGTCAAGAAGATCCTCAAACACGACCTCAAGAAGCGGCGAAAGCTGTAGTCTGCCTAGCAGGGCCAGAGGTCTGTCTACCACATAGAGAACCGCGTGTATTTCGTTTCATGAATGAAGAATTGATTTTGATTTGAGTTTGTAATCTAAGTTCATGGTGCCTTTCAAAACAGGTGTGTGTCAAGGATACATTGCTGTTTGTCAGCATCTGCCTTGTGATGCTAGCGGTGCTGGTGTCGGCATCACAAGCAGCAACCTTCTTGGCCACCTTGATTCCCATCAAACTCAAGAAACGCTCACTCACTCCACTTTCTTCTGGAAAAGTGCGAAATCAGCGGGCTTCCAACACTTTGAAGTGCTGATTCCCATTGATCCCGATACTCCCGCTACATTGGTGATGCGAATCCACCAATCTCCACGCCAGCCAAAGCGCGACATTCGCGTTCTTGCCAGCTTTGGTGAGAAGCCTTTCAAGTCTCTCCTGTTGCCAATTCACCATGATGGACACGGACCAACTCGTTCGTGAGCTGTTAGCCTTCACCTCGCAGCACTACGCGGCGATCGCTGCAGCGCTGTTGGTGATCTACGTCTGCTCGTCATCTGCCCAGGAACGCTCGGTCGCACAGCTGCCCACGCCGGCGTCGACGCTGCCGATCCTGGGCAACACGCTCGACTTTATCGTGATGCATCACAAAAAGCTGCACACATGGCTCACGAGCGAGTGCGCGCGACACGAGGGGAAGCCCTGGGTCGCTCGCGTGCTCAGTCGCGCGCCGATCATCGTGGTGAGCTCGGAGCAGGGCTTTCGCGACGTGCTCAAGACCCAGCTCGAGATCTTCGGCAAGGGCAAGCAGTCCGTCGAGGCGCTCGGCGACGTCTTTGGCGACAGCATGATCCTGGCACATGGCGCCAAGTGGCACCACGAGCGCAAAGTGGCGAGCAACCTCTTCACGATGAACATGATGCGCACCCTGATGAGCGACGTGATCGTCCAGACGGGCACGATTGTGTGCGAGATCCTAGGCAAAGTCGCAGACGAAGGCGAGAGCGTCGAGGTGAAGCACCTCATGGAGCTCTTCACGAACGACACGTCCGCGAAAATCGGCTTTGGCGTCGACCTCGACTACCTCAAGCACGACAACCACGAGTTCTTCTCGCGCGTCAACCGCGTGAGCCACGTGCTCTTCCAGCGCACGCTGGGCGTCGGCGGCCTCTGGAAACTCTTCCGCTGGCTCAACATCGGCCTCGAGAAGCAGCACAAAGACATGCGCTGGATCGACGCGTTCATCTACGATATTGTGAGCCAATCACGAAGAAGCAGCTGCCGGAGTCATCGTCAGCCAGACGAGACCTCGTGAGTCTCTTCATGGAGCACAACCCACCCGAGGCGTTCGAGTCCCCCGAAGCCCAGATGAAGGGCATGCGCGATATGGCGATTACGTTCCTGTTCGCCGACCGCTCGACCACGGCGAACTCGCTCAATTGGCTCGTGGTCATGCTCGCGCAAAACCCCGATGTCCAAGATAAGATCCGCGCCGAGCTTCGCAAAAAGCCCCCAAATCTCGTTGATGGGATCATCCAAGTGCCCACGAAGGACCAGATCGGCGAGCTCACGTACCTTGAGGCGACGATCCGTGAGAGCCTGCGGTTGAACCCGACGATCCCGATCATCTCGCGCATCGCGGGCCAGGACACGACGCTCAGCGATGGCACGTTCGTGAAGCAGGGCGCGATGGTGATGCTGCCGTTGTACGCGATGGGCCGCATGGAGTACCTCTGGGGTGTGAACGTGCTAGAGTTCAAGCCCGAGCGCTGGATTGACTCGAAGACTGGAACGCTCGTGACTGTGTCGCCGTTCAAGTACGTGCCGTTCGGTGGCGGCCCGCGCGTGTGCCTCGGCAAGAGCTTCCCGCTTATGGAAACCACGATGATCGCGGCCGCGCTGCTCTCCAAGTTCGAGTTCCAAACGACGAAGGACCCGCACGTGTACGCGTACCAGGTGCTGGTCGCACTCGGTGTCGACGGTCCGTTGGAGATCCGCCTCAAGCGGATGGTACCAAAGGCGTTTTAGGCGCGCGGTTGTTGCGTCAACAGCTATTGAAGCGATGCATGTTTACCCTTCTAACGCACTTGCGTGTCCCTGTATCGAGCGTGCGAGTGAGAGAGAGAGTGTGCGAGCGACCTTCACTAGCACGTACTACGCTCAGTAATACTCCCACGACTCTTCCTGCATATCCGCAACGAATGCACACGCCGTTGCTTCACACATGGGACGTGCGTGGTATCGGATCCTCGTTCCTGTTGTGACGCTTCGCTGCCACCACAGAAGAACGAGCGGTGAAGTCGCCGTACCACACAGTCATGTGATGCTGTGTCATGTGCGTGATCTTCTGTTTTTTTACGAGCGTAAAAAGTACCTACAAGCTCGTAAAAAGTGGCCGTAAACTGGGTGCAGAGTGTTGGTCGTGTAATTTCCCATAGTGTTGGTCGCGGTCGGGGCGATCCACGACGACTTCATCTTCTCTTTCGACCAGGCGAACGAAGAAGACGAGAGGACGAAGGCCCGCGCGCGTGGCACTCACCCGTTCCAGTGAAGAATTTCCCCATAAGCGCCGCATCGCGAGTTGACGAAAAATGGCGACACAGCAGCTGCACCCGTACTACGAGCTGCTCCCGAGCTACATTGCGCCCGAGAGCATCCGCAGCGAGCGCGACGAGCTGCTGCAGAAAGCACAGGTGCGTCCTTTCTTGATGTATCTCTTTTTTATTACGACGCGATGGATGCACTTACTGATGATTATGGTAATATTATATGTGTGTGTAGGAAACGCTTGAGCGATTTGACGAGCTCTGCGACTCAGCGGTGCAGCAGCAGCAGTTGCAGAAACGCCACTTTCGAGCGCTTGAGACGCTTTACAAGCTGAAGCATGAGTTGCCGAAGGAGCTGCATCTCAAGCTGATCCATGCGCTTGCCAATTTGCTGTGGGATCGAAAGGGCGACGACTTTGATGATGTGCACATGGAGCTGCGGGCGGTCAAGACACTGCACTTGCTTCTCGGCAAATGGGCGAAGCGACCTGCGGATGAACGAGCCGAGCTGGTGCTGAGCTGGCGTTCCGGATGGAGTGCGCTGGAAAGGACGTGCTTCAGCTCGAAAGGGTGTATTCGTCAGGCGTCGCAACCAAGTTTGCAGCAACTGGGCACAGAGACAGTCAAGTGCATCGAGCAGTCACGAAAGTTCTTCCAGGCGGTAGATGCTTCGACGCCGCTGGTAGTTGAAGTGTGGAACGAATTCTCGCCGATCATTAAAGCGACCGAGTCGAACGCATGCTTTAAAGCGTTAGCGCTCTTTTCCTTGTTCGCGGTCATTCCAGCCAATGCATGCTCTCCGGTTGAGCAGCTGCTTCCAGATTGGTTTTCGACGTGGAATTCAGTCTCGAAGTGCGCCGAGTGGGACGGTCACTGGATGAAGATCATGTCTCGCATTGCAAAGAAGCACCCAGGAACTGTTGCGTGGGACAAGTATCTGCCGTTCCTGTTCGCCAAGATCCACGACTCGCTGGATTTACCTTCAGACCTCGGTGCACCGTTCAAGTCGAATACGTGGCCGTCTACGTACAACGTGATCGGCGGAGGAAAGCGAGTGGACCACTATGCGATGCGATTATCTGTGTACCTCCTTCGCAACCCCAACACCGAAGGAACCCAAGCGCCCGCGAACCAGTATGTGCTGGAGATTCTGAACCTGATGAAGGCGTTCTTCCACCCGTCTAACGTCGCGAACTCGGCGAACGCACTTGGAGTCTCGGTGTACTTCTTCAGCAACATGCTCGCGAGGCGTCTTGGACACGAGAAAGTGGAATCCAGCGGGCTCGACAGCTCGGCGAAGCTAAAACTGGAGACTTGCCATCCACTGCTCGACTCGCTCCTGGAGCTGTCGTTCTTTGGCATCTACTCGAAAAACCGCTCGGTGGCGTCCAAGTGCATGTACCTTATCAAGAACCTGGTGTGCATTGATCCGGCTCACTGTGCTTCTCCGGTGCTGCAAGAGATGATGAAAGGCTTGGATCCGATGGCAATGAGCCATTCTCACTTGGCATCGACGGCGATCTCCACCATGGGTGTGATCATGTATCACTTGATGTGCGGCAAAGATCCCAAAGGCTCAGGCCTCTTCTTCTCGACGTACCTGTCACCAATTCTGAAGCTGACTCTTCCTGGCATCGACGCAAATGACGAGAAGAAGACGGTGTCGACGATTAGCCTGTACTTTCACCTCTTTTCGTGGCTACCATTGGTGAATGACACTGGCAAGAGCTCGAACTTCAGTGCAACAAAGCAACGCGGCAATTTGTCAAAGAACCTGTTCGACGAAATGGCTGCTGATCTGTTCGCCGAAATCAAAGAACTGAGCGGTGACACTGATCAGAAGATGTGGGAGCTTGGTGCTTTCTTGGAAGATTGGTCGCTCGCGCTGCTCGATCGCTGCTTCGAATTCATCAAGTCTCGTGTCGGCCAGATAGAAGGCTCAAGCCAATCACGAAACGCGGGCTCCAAGCGCGGCCATGGAGATCACGGCAGCACCTCGAAGCAAAATGGCCCGGAAGACGGCATCGTGATGGAAATTCTGAACCTCATGGGCATGCTGTATTTGCAGATGTCGCCGGAAATCTACGCCCAGACGGTGCGGAAAACCTTGCGCTTCGTGTCAAACGTGTTTTTCACGTCTCCGTTCGGCGGGAAGGTTGTATCGAATCTCATTCACGCCTGCGTCCAAGCCAACCCTTCGCAATCGTTCTCTCTGTTCATGGCGCACGTGCTGGAGAAACTGCGTGTTACGAAGAACTCGATCAACGTTGGAAACCTGATGACCAACGAGAAGATGTGGTATCTGCACATGTTCGATGGTGTCGTTCGATCGAATGGAGCCGAAGATCGACTGGTTTTGCAATACCAAGACGAAATTCGCTCCGTCTTGGCGCACTTTCTGGCGAACGAAGAAGAGAAAGACATCTACGAAGCGGCCGGTACTGTTCTCGACCATCTACTCGCCAGCCTCGTCAACGTGTACCCGACAGAGTTTCGATCATTGCCGCCGACTGAATGGTCCGATGCAGTGTCGAACGAAAGCGGAATGTTCCAGTATCTTGGCACGGCGGTAAGCTGGAAGCGACTCTCGATCTCGTGGCATGAACCGGAAGAGAAAGAGCTCGCTTTTGCGTACCAATTGCTCGAAGAGCACGTTTTGCGTGCATTCGAGACTTTGACGCGATACCAATCCGAGCAAGATCGCGCTATTCGCTCTTGGGTTCCACGACTGAAGCAAATTAACAGTGCTATCCACGGTGCGCGAAACATCCTTGTGAACAGCAGTGCATCAAGTGGATCTCTGCTCGCCAGCGGCTCCTTGCCGCTGCTGAAGAAAGTGTTGGGGACCAATGCGGAGCTGTTGCAACACTTTGTTGTTTTGAAGGCAACTTTGATGAAAAAGATCCACGAAGTCGTCATTTTCTGGCAAGAAAACGGCACGGGCAGTACGATCGAGATTCAGATCTGGCAAGCGATCATCAACATCATTCACCAGGTGCTTATTGCACGAGGCGAGCATCTGGAGCGACATCGATACAAAGAGAAGCACAACATGTACATCAAGGCGACAACCCTGGATGTTGCTTCTGAAGAGGTGCAGAAAGCGCGAAAGGAGCACGAGCCGGCAGCAAGAAATGAACGAGCCCCGCTTTCGTCTCGAAACGAAATGATCGAGCGTGTTCTCCACTTTTACTCGAAGAGAAAGGTGCAAGAGCACTTCGAATTGGCGCACCACGCGTTATTCGAGCGTGGAGATTCGATGCATCGAGAGCTGCATGAAGCTCTGCTCGGCGATTTGGAAGTGCTGATGAAGAACCCGTATGAAGGCATTAACTCTGATGCGACCACAGTGATGAAGGAGATGTCAGAGCTGTACTCGAAGTGGCTGTATGCGCGAGTTCCAGAGCTTCTGCAAGTCTTGGAGGGAACTGGCATCGATGAAACATCCGAGCTCAAGGAAGAGACGATTTCTGGGGTGTTGAAGATTCTATCCCGACCTGTCGTAATCAAGTTCCTGTGGAAGAATCGCGACCAGTTTTTCGGACGAGTGGTGAAAGCAGTCTTGAAGAGCAACGATGCGATTCTCAAGAAAATTCAAGGCGAATCCAGCAAACTGAAGGTCGGAGTGCAAGTGGAAGCATTCTACATGGCGGTACTTGGAAGTTGGAGGTACGTCCGCAGCAACTCACAGTCCACGGCGTTGCTCGAGTCGTTGCTTGCTGCCGAGCCTGCATCAACCGAGCACTGGAAGTTCCAGTTGGTTCATCTCGTATCGCTGTATCCGCTGCTACAGCCTCAAGAAATGCCGCTCCCATTAGATGTCTGGAAGCTCATCGTCAAGCAACTGAACAACGAAGTCCTCCCAGTCCGCCAAGTCGCACTCTTGCTCTTCGCCCAACTCGTGAAACTTTACAAACGCGAGAAACCCAACCAAAGTCTAGAGCAAGTCGAGGCTGTGGAAAGTTTCATCTACTCGAAGAGCACCATGAACGTTGTCGTGGATGCGTTCGTGACGAACCACAAGAACATGAACCGGTTCGCCGCCTCCGCTGATGGTCAACACGCGAATTCAGCCCCGACGAACTGGTCGTTCGGTGTTGATGACGTGCTTCGCTCGATCTCGGGCAACTCTGCGTCGTTCCCGAAAGCAGCCCCGCTGTCTTCAGTTCGTGTGCTGAACCAGTCCAGCGACATGTTCAGAAGTGTTGGGATCAACAGCACGAAGCTGATCCAGAAGTTGGTGCAAATCAATTCTGCTGCACTGTCGCAGAGCGAGGTGATCGACTACCTCCATGAGCTGGCAACCGAAAAGACGGATGCGAAGGTCAACCAGGAAGATCGCCAAGCTGCGTTAACGACCCTTTCCGAGTGGGTTGCTGGACTGCTGCGCGGATTCATGAAAGTGACGACTGTGTCCGAGAGCGACGCGCTGAATCAAATTGCTTCCGTGGTGGCGATCTGCAAGAAGGTGCTACCGCAGGTCAGTGTGTCGCTCGTGGAGCCTTGGGGGCAAGTGCTGTACTTGGTCTCTCGGCCATCGTCTCGCGGCTCAAGTCTCCCGTTGAACCGCCTGCAGATCCTGCTATCGTACCTGTTGGAGGAGCTGGAGCAGTCGTTTGAGCGCGCGACCGCTGAAGATTACGCGCGACAGGTGAAATGGCTTGTGCTGATCGAGTCTCTCGCGGTCCACTTGCTGCCTGCAAGTGCGTCCTCGACCTCCTCTCCAGCGTACTCACTAGCCAAAGAGCTGAGCGAGCGTGTGATTCAAGTGATCGACCAGTACGCGCTGACGCATCAGTACAAGATCATTCGCGACCGCGTGGGGAAGATGCTGTTCCTTCTCGGCGTGTACGGCTTTGCTCCAGCATCGTCGTCGTTAACGGCCGTGCCGGTGAATGCATCGACGCTGCCTCTTCAGAGATTGGTCGCTGCGGCCGCGTTAACGGACGAGGGTGAGAAGGCGAACGATGATGACGAGAGCGACGAGGCCAAGATTGCGTTGTACGCGCGAGAGACTGCGATGCAGTGGCTGGCGTGTACGGAGAAGTTTGGTGACACGCGGGACCTGCTGGCGGTGATGCAGGAGTTGTTCCCCGTCGCGTTTCTTTCGCAGAACCACGCCAAGGCGGAGGTGGCTGTGTTTGCGAAGAACACGACGAACTCGATCGCGTCGTCGCTGCGCCTGTACTTTGCTCCACACGACTCAATCTCTGAGGTGGACCTGGAGCACCTGTTCTCGCTGCTGGACACGTTTGCGGTGCACCGATTCTGGAAGACGCGCGGCGCAGTGCTGCGGTTTTTGACAACCTTCGGCTTCTACCACTGGATCTTCTTCTCCGCGGAGCAACGGGACCGTGTGCAGACGCTGGTGAGTTCGTTCCTGACCGACGAGCAGCGCGAGGTGCAGGAGATGGCCAAGTACACACTGCGCAGTCTCATCCACAACCAGCGGCCAGAGATCGTCGAGGCACTCAGCACGCAATGGATCCAGCAGGCGCAGGAGACGCGCATCGTGAACCCAAAGACCAAGCGCCGCATCGCGCGTCTCGAGAGCGAGGCGGCTGAGAGTGCCACCGAAGAGCTGGAAAGTGCGCGCAAGAAGATCAAGATGAACGAGGACGTAATGGTGCGCAGCGTGCTGGGCATGTGCGCGGTCATCCTGGCATTCCCGCACACGCTGCCGCCGTTTGTGCCGCCCATGTTTGAGGAGCTGGGCAAGTTTCTATACCTGAAGAACTACCGGTCGGTGACTGTGTCGTACCTGGAGAAGGCCGTGAAGGAGACGCTGTTGGAGTTCAAGCGCACGCACCAGGACAACTGGCTTGAGACCAAGAGCAAGTTCTCCGTCGCGCAGCTCAACGTGATCGAGGACGTGTCGATCTCCCCCGGGTACTACACATAGAGTGAGGGAGGAAGGAAGTGACCAATGGCGAGCAAAACAGTTTTGAGGATACGGAGAGAGCCTGGCTGTAACAAGAATTTCTACATGTACATACTTTGATCTTGGATTTACGCGTTGTGTCATGGTGGTGTCTATTGTGCTTCTCACGAGCACATTGAGATGAAATGGGCTAGATTGCCGTTTTATGTTCTTGTAAAGAGAGATGCCGTTTTTGTAGAGGGATTTAGCAGAAGTCGATACCGCTTTTGTGAGAGAAGAAGGGGGTACCGCGGTAACCAACTGTATCGTACCCCATTCTGCACTTGAGCCACTGAAGAGCTTCTCGAGGGCGCTCGACGGATCGCCGCGATGGGCGGCAACAAGCACAAGAACGGCATCGTGTGCATGTTCCCGGGCTGCGAGAAGACCATGCGCACGCAGAAGTTCAAGATCCACTTCACCAAGCAGCATCTCAAGCCTGGCGAGGTCTACACGGTCGAGCATCGCCGCCGCTTTGAAGTGGCGCGCGACGAAGAGTACACGAGCGACGCCGCCACACCGACGCACAAGCTGGAGCAGCAGCACCTCGCCGCCATGTCCGTGCAGATCTCAGCGACGTACCAGCAGCAAGTAGCTGCTGCTGCGGCGGTAGCGGTGTCTTCAGCTGCTGATGTCGCTGGCGGTGGCTCTACGGGGCTGACACCGACGTTCACGCCGATCGCATCTTCAGCGGCAGACGTGACGACTGCCGAGAGCGTCGCGGAGAGTGTCGCTGCTGCCAAGGAGCAGCTGGATGCGGTCCATTCACAAGCGCTGCTCATCGAAGAGGCTGTCACCCAACAGACGCAGCTGCTGGAAGAGCAGCCGCGACTCGACCGTATTGCCCAGCAGCAGTCCCGCCCGGCGGATGCCCGATTTGGCTGCACTCCTTCTCCGGCCGCCGCTGCTGCCACCACCACCGTTAATTCCCTCGTTAGTCTGTCGCCGAACAAGCGCCCTGCGTCCGTACTCGAGTCTACCAGTGTAGAAGCCCCATCGTCGGCGACGACCAGCATCCCGCAAGGACAGGACCCGTCACGCGCGGTCTTGGTGCAGTATATCGAGATGATGGACCAGCGCTTCCACGAGTTAATACAGAAGATGAGCCAGGTGATCGACGGTCAGCGCGAGCTGATCGACATGCTAAGGCGTCCGTTCCCGGCGGACACGGCCCAGCTTCTCGACCAGACGTCGTCGCTCTCCAGTTCGCCCAACGATGACGACGGCAGCGCCAAGAAGCGCCGGAAACTCCATACAGGCGCTGAGCAGACTCAGCAGCAGGCGAACGGCACCGCCCAGCGACCCAGCAGCAGCACCACCGCCACTGTCGATATTGCCCCCACGTCCGCATTGCTGTAGAAAGTGCGAGGAATCTCTCGGTCCACGCAACCAAGAGCCAGGTATCTCAGCCTCGTCATCTTAATCTTAGTCTCCATTTCCCGTATTGTTGTGGCATGTTCAGTGGTAACCTGTAACCAAATTGACTGTATGAAACAGTTTAGCAAGCCCTTCAGTGAATAAATTATTATGCTAATTAAAACCTTTTTTAGAAGCAAAGCATTATTAAAAATACATTAAGAAATTTAATCTTGAAATTGAATATTTCATGTCTAGAGGAGGTAATGTATTCTGTTATATTTAATAGTTTGATTAAAGTCAAATCTTGAAGATGTGAAATCGAATGGCAGACATCTAATAATGACTTTCCACTGGATATCGTTTAAATCAAGTCGAAACATGAAGATGAGAAACTGCGTTGTTGCCTATTTGAGTTTCGATTTTGTTTTTGCCGAAACCATACAAACCCAAGGCAATACACTCCGCGCCGAGTTTTCGCACACTACCTTTTTGCTCATATCTCCCCAGTTTTTGGAATTGACGCGTGCTGTTTGGATATGTGTTTCCATTACATAGCTGAACGTCCCCAATGCGCAAAGCCGCGCTAAAAAGCCTTCTTTTAGGGTCTACCATACAAATTGCTGCTCTCGACACATCGCCAAGTGTTTCGCACACGTGTACGTATACAAAAACAAGATAAAGAATTATGATAAAAAATGA
>JAADXK010001105.1:0-11207 GCA_023337805.1 Globisporangium barbulae | reverse complement strand
GATTGAATTTTCTAACAAAAAAGGTGGTAAATGCCTTCTTTTAGTTCCCATGATATCATATTTTAACACCACTTGCGAAATCGCACAGCTTCCATACGAGACCAGAGGCGGAGGGGGTCTATAATTTATCAACGGACTGTATAGTCGACCTCAATACCAAGAATGAAGCGAGCGTCACCAAGCGACTTGAGTTTAAAGCTCTCACCGAGAGTTTGCTCGATCTCATCAGCTTCCTTAAGGCCGACCCATCCAATCAGCAGGTCGTACACGTAGAGGACAACGAAGGTGGGGGCGCGACGTCCACGAAGAACAAACAAGCACGGATCTGCGACGCACTGCTTGAAACCCATCGACGGGAACACTGCGAATTGTCTTGTACCATACCGCCGCTGCTTGTTTAGGACCATAAAGGCTCCGCCGAAGCTTGCACACCCTGTCGACGTCCACTTTCACTCCTTTTGTGGGTCCATGAACACGAGTTCCTCTAGTTGATCGTTGAGGAATGCCGTTTCCACATCGTACTGCTTGATGAAGTATCCGAGCTGGCAGCACACTGTGAGGAAGACGCGGGTGGTGTTCAGGCTGGCGACTGGAGAGTAAGTGCTGCTGTAGTCTATCCTAAGTGTTTGCAGACACGCGAGCGCCACGAGTCGAGCCTTGAACCGGACGATGTTCCCGTGCTCATCGAACTTATGAGCGAATACCCACTTACACCCGATAACCTTTACTCCAGGAGGTCTTCGTACATAATCCCACGTGTGGTTTCGGATGTGAGACCGAATTTTACAGCGCATGGCATCCTTCCACCTTGGAGCTCCTGGTGACGCTATCGCTTCGGCATACGTTCGTGGGACTTCAGCTGCGGCGAGAGCGATTTCGTAGCCATCTGTGAGCCTCAGTCGCTTGTTCTCGCGTTCGTTGTTGTCATCGGACTCGAAGCTCCGTGTCTTCATGCTGCGATATCCGTAATCTCGCGAAGATCCAATGGGAGTTTGTCGAGGCTAACTTCGACAGCGGCCAAATGTCTCTACAATCACTGGAACGTGGTGCATGCCTGGTTCGCCCTGATGTGCTCGTCCACGGGAGTCGTCAAGATCGTGCGGTAGAGCGGCGCTTCAAGCAGTAGTAGCTCCCGCAAGTCAAATGAATGAGTGCGATCACAACCCACAAGACTGGTGGAGACGGCTTTTATCCTCCTGTTGCGGGAACTGAAAACGCCGAGAGTCGACTGCGTTGAGGGTGTTTCAAGCTTGTCGCGTGCGCTGCTGACCTTCATCTCGACGAGTTGTCGCTCACTCGGAGCACGGTCGTCGACACCCTGGACCGATCGATCGGGGCGTTCTGGGCGCCACAAACGCAGCAGCGGCTTGATAATTGATCAGGAAGTGAATATTCACTTGCTGCGGTCAGGTTGTCAGGACTGGAGTTTCACAAAGGCAGGAGACTCCCAAAATATCCTTCTCGGCTTGCTCGGGGTGGACCACACGACCAGCCCAATCCGTCTTCTTGCTGGGCACCTTCTGAGAGCCAAAGCTGAAGATCGCCGTCCAGTGGCTCACGTTATGACTAAGAAGACGACGAGAACACGCATTATCTGGGCGCTGTGTGCGAGTGGGACTGCCAGGATCCTGACATTCGAGTCAATACATGCAGCGATGGCGACGGTCACTTGCTCAGCGTCACTGCCAGTGAGTCTCGAGTCCGAGTTCTCACGCGAGCAGCTGCTTCTCCTGGCGCAGATCCTGCCTCAAGCTACAGCAGTGCGATCAATGGCTATTAACACTACTGGATGGTTCATCATCGGTTGAGGTTGCTGACGATTTCCATATATGTCTTGCTTCATTTTGTTGTTCACGGCGAAGCAGAGCGATCAGCCGGTGGCGCGAGCTGAGCTGCGCGCGCCCGTCCACATCTCGTGCCAGCTCCAGCAGTTTCCGCACATCCGAGCCTTTCGCGACCAGGAGATTGACACGACCATTACCAACTTTGAGGTACATGTAACAAAGTGCTCTTGTTTGGTGTCGGTATACTTTGACAATGGCTTGACGCCACTCGCTCTGGGCTTTGGCAACAATTCTAGATCAAGCCCTTCGCACAGCCGCCACACTTGGTTTTCTTTGACGAAAGTCACCAAGTCGTGAGAACAGAGCCTGTTGCACCTTCGTGGACACCGTACGAACTTCGCGACAGGATTATGGCTACCATGGCAGGCAAGAAATGACTTACATAGCTCAATGCTACCTTACTCAATATATGGAGCTACCATAGTGGTTAGTAAAACTCGTCGTCGACGCGGTTGAGCTCATCGCGCACTTTGCTGATCTCGCCCAGGTGCTTCTCCTTGATGTTGAGCACCTCGGCGATGCGCGCGCGGTTGCGCGCCCACTCGTGGTCCTTCGCGCTCTTGATTACGTCGGCAATCTTCGCGAGGCTCTGCTCGCGCATGACGTCCTCCTGAGCGAGCAGCTTGCCAATGTGGATGTCATGCGAGCCGTTGATCGCATTATTGAGCGCGTCACGGTCGTTCAGGATCGCGCGGCACTCGTCGGTGAGGAAGTCGTCTTCTTCACCGTCTTCCGACGCCATGCGCTCCAGCAGCGTGACCGCCAATTGGCTCACGTTCTCGAAGAAATTGTTTTCGAGCACTTCGACGGTGCGGAAGTGCTCGGTCGCGATCTCGCGCGCCTCGGCGCCGACAGCTTCGATCGACACCTCCATACTGGCAATCAGCTCCTGCGCCATCTCGATCAAATCTGACTCCAGGTTCATGAGCTCACTATGGAGGTTCTCAGTCGAAGCCTTGGCTTCGTTCAGGAACTGCTGCCCAGCAGCCGAGCCCTCGTTCTCGGACGTCTGCGCGACGGCAGCTTGCTTGAGTAGCTGCTTGGCAACACGTCGGTGGCCCTCGATCGCGCGGATGCTGCTCTCCTGGGCCTCAAGCTGCACTTTCTCGTACTTTGCCTTGAACTGATCCACTTCCTTGGACAGCGTGGTGTGTTTCTCCAGCAGCACGACCTTCACGTCCTCGGTCGCTGCCTTCGCCTTCTCGCTGTAGTCGTCAATGATGTTGCGTAGCCCCGGGAGCACCTCGATCTTGTTCATCTCCGTGTCCTCTTTGAACATGTCAGTCAGCAGTGTCTATATTCATTTCGAAACCACACACTTTAGAGTCTCACGAGGCCTTGATGCAAAGTAGTAGAGCCAACGCAACGCACCTCGAGCGTGATCACGTTGGCGTCCTTGAGCATCACGAGGTACTTGATCTGCTCAGCTTCTCTTGCAAGTGCCGCATCTTCGATTGCTTTCACCTCCTTCATCTCCTCAAGCTCATCCTGGTACTGCTCGCGCGCCTGGATGGCTTCATTCGAGTCCACCAGCGCGTAGTCGAGATACTGGAGTTTGTCGAGGTGAGCCAGCAGGAACCTGCATCTCCAATCGGTTAGGATCTCTGTTTCATGCGCGCAGATTGAACGCAGATGTTGCAATTGTCATCTTGACTTACGGTCGGTACTCGGGGTCAGAGCACACCGGGTTGCCACAGAGATTCAGGACGCGAAGGCTGTCTAGGCACTTGAGGTACAACAGGCCGTCTGTGGTCGACAGCGAGTTGTTCCCGACTGAGAGCACCTACACGAAGCAAGGCGGCCAGGACATAGTCAGATGCTTTGATGACCGCTTCATAGACGACTCGTATACTACAAACCTGCAGCTTCTTGAGCAAGTCGAGGTTCTCGAGCTTGGTGATGCAGTTGTTGTAGAGACTCAGGTCCGTGAGCTTCACGAGCGTCTCGAGCCCCTTGATCGTCGTGATGTTGTTGAACGACAGGTCGAGCCACTCGAGGTGCACTAAGTGACCGATGCCCTCGATCTCCTGGATCACGTTGTTGTCGAGCTGGAGCTTCACCAGGTTGCGCAGCGTCTCGAGGTTCTCCATCTTGAAGACGTTCTGGAACGAGAGTGAGAGCGTCTGTAGCTTGATGAAGTCGACCGTCTGGTCGCTCTCATTGATCGCATTCGTGTTCGTTGGGTCCACGTCCGTGCACGCGACCTTGCGGATGAGCTCGTCACTGATCACGGCCACCTCCGGGTGGCGGACCCCGAGGCGATGCATTGGTGTGTAGCCTGGTTCCTCACTGGTGCTTGCACGAAAGGCTCTTCTCACCAAAAGACGCGAGGAGAGGCGCCGTTGGAAACTGAATAACGAACCAGACAGCAGCAGTTGACCATTGTCCTCACGTAGCTTGAACGTGGGACTCTTCCGTGCACTCGGAAATACTACACAGCGCGCCTAAATTTATGCCTCAAAGGCCAACCTTATGACGGATGCGAGCCTCATGATGCTGGTGCTGTCGTTGAGTCTTGGCCACCGACCAATACAGCGAGTTGTTCGTTCGCCTGATAGCTCAGAAGACGCACAGCACGCGCCAGTAGCACACGCACAAGGCCATCAACGTACCTACAGCAGTGTTCATGGGCTGCGTGAACTCTGTTCCGCGATACATCGAGGAATGCAATGTGACTGTGAAGTCGTCTGAGAGCACCGACCGCTTGGGTAGCAATCTCGCGAGCACCCCCAGCGTCGCGCGGGTCCAGGAAGGTGTGTTAGCCGAGATGATTCGCTACCGACGGCCGAGCATCCGCAACACGGGCGGCATCGACGCGATCCACGGCGAGGAAATCGCCGTCATGGTCATGCTCCAGTCCATGAGCAAGAACACGGAGATCTCGTTGCCTGAGCAGGAGCGCATCGTGATGGCACTACGCGAGAACGTGCTCTTCTCCTGCATGCAGACTGAGCAGCTCTTTTCGCTCGCCAAGTTCATGTTCATCCAGGTCGTGGAGCCCGGCGAGCGGGTCATCAGGCAGGGTGAGGTCGGCGACAAGTTTTACGTCGTGCGCTCGGGCAAGTTTACGGTCACGAACGCCCAGGGTGTCGTCATCAATCGACTCACTCCCAACGCAACCTTCGGCGAGTTGGGTTTGCTATACAATGGCAAGCGAAGCGCGAGTGTCGCCGCCGATCCGGACATCCGTGGCTCGCTCTATGCGCTGCGAGGCAAGTTCTTCCGCTACGTCGCCATGCAAAACTCGATCAACTGTGCGCAGAGCTCGCTCCAGGCGCTCCAGAAAGTCAAGTTGCTGGAAAGCCTCACGGTAGAGCAGCTCAAACTCGTCGCAGCCTCAGTTCAGCAGCTGCAATATCGCGCTGGAGACGTTATCGTGCACAAGGGCGAGTCTGGGAGCGTGCTATACATGATCCAGTCGGGGACAGTGGCTTGCACCGACATCGGCAACGGGGTCAGCGTCGTAGAACTGAAAGACGGAGACTACTTCGGCGAGCGCGCACTGCTTGCTTCCGAACCGCGCGCAGCAACTGTCATCGCGGAGACCGACGTGCAGGTCATGGCGCTGGACCAGGAGACGTTCACGTCGCTGATGGGGCCGCTGCAGGAAGTGCTGAACTACAACCGCCTCTGGCGCATCCTTGAGAGCGTCAATGTGCTCAAGAACGTTCCCGAGTCGCTAAAGAGAAAGCTGCTGGACCTGGCGCAGCAGATTTCGTACGCGCCGGGCGAGTTCATCGTCCGCGAAGGCGACGAAGGCGACACGTTCTTTATCGTCAAGGACGGCGAAGCGAAGGTGCTTCAGCGGTCCCCTCAGTCTTCATCATCATCACCGCGATCATCCTTCCCATCAGCAAAGGGCCAGCCATCAGACATCGAAGTTGCTCGAATCGGACCTGGGGACACTTTCGGTGAGATGGCGCTGCTCAACCGCTCGCCTCGGATGGCGTCGGTCATCGCGTGCTCGAAAGTCGACTGCTTCGTGCTCGACCGAACGCACTTCGAGAGCATCTTCGCGCCCGTGAAGAGCGAGCTGCACGACCTCGCCAAGCAGCGCAAGACGCTCAATGCCGACAAGTGCTTCTCGCATTGGATCTCTATCGCGAACCTCGAGCGCGTGAGGATCATCGGCATGGGCTCGTACGGCATCGTGTACATCGCTCAGCACACGCCGTCGCGTCGGTTTGTTGCCGTCAAGGAGATGTGGAAGGCGCGCTTCGAAGAAAGTCACCAGGTGCATCACATCTGCGGCGAGAAGCAGCTTCTCGAGAAGATCGACTCGCCGTTCCTGCTCAAATTCTATACAGCGCTGCAAGACGACCGGAAGATTTACTTTGTCACGGAGCTGCTGCTTGGCGGCGAACTCTTTCGCCGCATCGTATCATCTGCGGGCAAGCCCATTACGCTCTCGCTCCAAGACGCGCGGTTCTACACTGCGTGCTGCATAAACTCGCTCGCGTATCTGCACGAGCGCAGCGTGGCCTACCGCGACCTGAAGCCGGAGAACGTCTTGCTCGATAATGATGGCTACGCCAAGCTTGTGGACTTTGGATTCGCGAAAAAAGTGAACGGCAAGACGTACACGCTATGCGGTACACCGGAGTACCTTGCACCGGAGACCATCCTCAGCGTTGGCCATGGCATCGCAGTCGATAGCTGGGGACTCGGCGTGCTCTTGTACGAGATGGTCATGGGTGATTCGCCATTTGCATCGGGGAGTGACGACCACCTCGCGATCTACCAAAACATCCTGCAGAACCGCATTGCGTTCCCCGCGGACTGCAACGAGGCGTGGAAGCAGCTTGTGATGTCGCTCCTGCACCGCCAGCCTGAGCGACGCGCGTCCATGGTAGCTGGCGCACCGAACGACATCCGCAAGCAGCCCTTATTCAGCGACTTAGACTGGGACGCGCTCCAGCAGAGAGCTATGGCCGCGCCGTGGAAGCCCGAGCTGAAGGACGAGACCGACGGCAAGTACTTCCAAGCGGTGACGAGTGATGATCTGGCGGAGTTTGAGTCCTGGAAGGACGTACCACCGGCCAACTCTTGGGACGAGTTTTGATCTTAGATCTTGGGATACCTGCGAAGTTAGAATGGATCAGTCAACTTACACCACGATAAGTAAAACGCAATCGTCAGTGAATTTGGATCCTCAAGACAGGATGGATTTCTCGTCACTCTGTTCTGCTGCAGGTAGCCAGCCATGCCGTGCTCGGTCAAGGCGTATGCAGCCGTGATGCTTCTATGTAGTCCGTTTACAGCGAGTCTCGCTGCTGTGTACTCGTCGTCTTGGTAGTCGACGTCGTGCTAGTAGTAGTCTGCGCCTGCGACTTTTTTATTTTCTTCGTGGCCGCTTCTTCGTGGACTTGGTGGCGGTACTTAGTGTTGAGACTCTCGTCGCACTTCTCTTCCTCCGTTTCGCTGTCGCTCACGTCGATCTCGTGCACATTCACGGCGCGGAGCACGGCTGGTGGCTTCTTTAGTGGCTCAAGCGAGCTGAACTTTTTGTCCTGCTGGACAGCCGAGACCTCGACGGAAACAGCGGAAGCCGAGGTGAGCGCCGCCTCCAGAGTCGTCTTGTTCATGTCGTTGATGGACGACGACTTGAGCTGCACCACAGGCGGAGGGATCTCGACCATCGTCGCGGACTCGTGGAGTCGGCGCAGTGCACGCTGAATCACAAGTAGCAAAGATCCATCAATATCTCAGCACGAAAAAGAGGAACACGTAGAAAGTGTATGCATACCTGGAAAGCGCGGAATTTCTGCGTGACCTGGGTCGCGACGAGCACTGAGAGCATCGGGTACATGATCGCCGACGCGACGATCATGTAGATACAAACGCCCATGCCCCAGCACTTTCGCCCGGCCGCGTTCTCAGCGCAGCGGTTGTACTGATCCTTGTAGTACGTCGAGTCGATGATGACGCGGAAGACAAAGAGGTACCAGACGACGGCGACGACGAGGAAGCTGAGGCCGCTGCCGATGCAAAGCTGCATGAGGTAGTAGTCCACGACCGTGCGGCGCTTGGTCGTGATCAGCAGCGCCGACCAGACGACGATGAGCACGGCCACGCCCGAGAGCAGCGAGAGCGCGAACTGGAGGAACTTGACCGCCGGCCCGCAGTACACGGCGCGCACCTGGCAGAACTGCTTGTGCAGCTCGCCGATCGCGTTATCGCAGAACGGCGCGTCCATTGCGCTGTAGTAGAAAGAAAGACATATATATGCGCATGAGAGGCTACGCTATGATCCAGATTGTAGTGATAGTAAGTTAGTACGAGACCCTGAGCCACTGGGACGCACCATTGGTCGGCGAACGAGTGCGCGGCGCTCTCCTGGGGCGGGATCCAGAGTGAGTTACCCGGGTCGAAGCTCGCGTCGCCCACGTGCTCGGTGTAGTTGAGCCACAGGCCGATGCCCTGCGAGTAGAAGAGCGTGCTGTTGCGCTCGCCCGTCTGCGTGAGCCAGAAGGGCGTGAGCGTGACGTACCACGTCACGACGGCCAGCGTCACCGCGAGCAGCAGCACTACACATAGAGACAGAGAGAAGGAGATGTAATAAGTCATGCGCACATGCGATTCATACAGAGAGAGAGAGAAAGATCAGTACGCGCGCACCGGAGAGCTGCAGCAGGTTCTTCATGATGATGAAGGCGTCCGTTGCAGTGAGCTCTCTGCAACGGATCGATCACCCAGAACCCAAACGATGGGTTAACCCACAAAATCCTGATTTGTCGGATTTTACGATTTGCCACATCGATTGATACTGTTGAAGCTTCACTTAAATTTGCACTGTATAAATACGCAATTGATTATAAATACGAATTAATGAATCGGTATTATTCTATACAAAACAAAATTATGATGTTTTAAATATTTTGGAAATAAATACGCACTTGTCGCTTGATTAGCCCGGAACTGAGATGCAAACGATCGAGCTTCAAACAAATTGGTTCTCCTTCACATCGATCGTATCAGCGGATGCTGGTGCTTGCTCCGACTCCTCCCACCGCCATACTGTGACCGACAACTCAACAAGTACCTAAATGGAAGTTCAAGTTCTCAGAGAGAAAAAGTCGCATCAACCTTTGTTCAGATCTCAAACTCCGCTACCTAAGGAACGAAACACCTAGCATACTATCTCATCCGACCATTCATTCGATTTCTGGCCAAACAGAAGGCTGTCAATTCTCTCCCATCCAAGCGCAGCTATGGTGCTCCGATCGCTCTCTCGTCCTGCGCAATATCGTGCAGCTTGTTCATCACAAAGGCGATCTTCACGCGCTCCAATGGCTCAATCTTGGTCATCAGCTGATCAAGTTGCACTGTTTGTCGGTCATCGCGTCTGGCAAAGTCGGAAGACCGTCCCTCTCTTCATGCGAAGGCAAATCATTACCGGGAGCATGCTCCTCCCTCACGGAACGTCACCACACGCTCATGCTTATCGAAACTGTTACCAAAGCCAGATACTCGCCTCGGACAAACTATAGTCTCTCTAGTGAGCGCATGGTCTGCTTTGTGCATTGCTGTGTGTTGAGCAGACTGAGAACGGCGACCTTGTCGAGTGCTCTGAGTCACAAGTGAGCGCATACATCGAACACAGCGGGTTTTGATTGGGACACGTAGAGCTGAAAACCAACTTTCAATGCAATAGTCAGCTTTGACAGCAATCTAATGCTTCACACTCACTCAAACGACGGAGCTCTGGCCAAATCGATTTGCACTCGTGATGCAGTCTGTGTGCGGGGCTCATGACGACCACCAAGTAGAAAAGCCTCTGCTACCAAAGTCGATCGATCGATCGTCCAAGGTTGCAGTAAGAGGATACGCAGTTAACCACAGCAGTAAGCGATTGTGATCGATGAATTGTAGTCGAGCACGACCGCACGCGATTGGGCTTGGATGCACGCACAACCTCGAAGTTGTTTTGTCTGCGATAAACCAAGTTCAAAGTGACCGACCATACACTGTGGGTTTCTTGTTTTGACCACCCTAATGGATTGCTTCGGAAAACTGAGTCACGCTGACTACTTTTACACTACGGCACCTAGCAACTTGCATGTGTGTCCATCCAAGCTGACAAGAACTTGCTTTGTATCAATTGTATTTATTCCATCGATCGATTGACGCGTGATTGCAAGAGTAACTCCACGCTCTTGAATTGATGGAATAGTACATCATATAGCCCGAACTATCCAATCCATACAACTTTTTTCATCAAGGTCACATGTAACACACATTCGAGCGAAACATGCAGCTATTCAGCTCGACTCGCTCTCTCGTCTTGCGCGATCTCGCTCAGCTTGCCTACCACAGACCATCCTCGCGCGGTTCGAAGCCTCAAACTTGGTCAACATGTGGATCAGGCTGCGTTGCTTCTTGTTCATCGAGATTGGGAGGCTCGGAATTTCGCCCTTCTTCACGTTGTAACGAACCATCGACGCGTGCATGTTCTTTCCCCACGGAATATCGGTACTGACGACCTCGAGGATGCACATCGTAAACAAGTACACGTCCGAAGCAAACGATGGCCATCCACCTACCAAGTACTCTGGTGACCTCCAGTTCACAGCCCTCATCTTCTTCACGTCGATCTGGATCTCCGCCTCACCAAGCAAACAGCTCAGTCCAAAGTCGATGAGCTTCACGTTGCCGTCCGTGCAGACCATGATGTTGTCACTTTTGAGATCGTTGTGAGCGACGTTCTCTTCGTGAAGGTAATGAAGCCCAAGGGCGGCTTCGTATAGCTTCTGCCACACCAAGTGCTCGTTGCCTGGCTTGCTCAGATACTCTCGCAGCTCACCGTCGGAAGCGTACTCGCACATGAAGTAGCGCTTGTCTTGATGACATGCTCCGTAGAACTTGAGAATGTGTGGGTGGTTCAGCCGATACCACATGCGAACTTCATGCAGCAGCAGATCCGTCGCAATGGTCTCGATATCCTCTTCGTACACCATAAACTTGATCACGACGGGCGTATCGAGCCACGTTCCCTTGAAGATGGTACCAAACAACCCCTGGTCAATCTCGCCCGACTCGATGAACACCAACTCTCGCAACGAGCGATACCCGGAAGGAGGCGGCGTCGCTGCTGCTGCAAGGCTAGTCGATGTCCACTCGGCATGCAGCGACGTCGATGTACTCAAATGCACCAGCGTCACGGATCCAGAGACATTGCTTGCTTGTTCAAGGCTGTAAGTAGAGATTTCGCGTTCTGCACACCCAGGTTCGCCAAGAGTGGCAACTTTGGTACCAGCGTCTCTCCACACGCAAATAGGATCCGACTCGAACACGCCCAGCATTGCCAGCAAACGATCCAGCTCCGAGTAGACAATGTAATGAGACTCAGCGACCTGGCGTCTT
>JAADXK010001104.1:0-11212 GCA_023337805.1 Globisporangium barbulae | reverse complement strand
CTGCGACGCGGACAAAGGCATTGCACTCGCCAAGCAGCGCAACTACGTGGACGTCATCGCGCTTTTGGAGAAGCACAAGGCCGAGGCTGCTGCACTATAAGGCAGTGAACTGTTGCTGATGGAGCGTTCTGATGTTGTGAGGTTAGCATCTGGTGTGATGATTCAGGCTTTCTCCGAAAAAAATCATGCGTTTGGAGGCATCAAAGAATCCATTCGCGATGACGCTCAGACTTTCAAACCTGTATAACTCTATACCTCTGGCTATGAAGCAGGTGTTTTTTCGCGCTGGTACGGCGATGAGAGATATGGAACGTGTAATTTCATATTCTTGATCTTTTGATACGACTGTGTTTTTTCCTTGGCGATCGATTTCCAAAGGTATCATTCCTTGTGTCAAACGTGCACCCATTTCAGATGGTACCGTGCCTCCCATGTCGCAGGTGATTCCCAACTTATCCGTTTCAGTTCAAGTGCCATTCCACAATTTCCTTTTCAGTGCGCAAGTGACGCGAGTGATCAGATCAAGATGCACTACGCGCACGCAGACTCGTACAACGAGACGGCGCCACCCGTGCTAGGCGACAAGCGTCAGCAGAACCACCCGCGCAGTCCGCGGGGCAACCAGGACGCGTATGAGACGGGCGAGGGCACGATGCAGCCGCTGCGCGAGTGCAACGACGTGATTTTCCTGCTCGCGTTCCTCGCGGTCGTCATTCTCACAATCTTCTTTGCAGCGAGCTACGGCGGCGAGTTCATCGACGCGACGCATGTCCGAGGCCTCGCGGAGAACTCGGGTGTGAAGCTCGTGATGAAGTACGTGCTCGTGAGCGGCTTCGCGGCCATGGGCATGTCGCTCGTCTGGATCGGCATCATGATCTGTGCCGGCCAGGTGCTCATCTGGATGGCGCTCGGACTCATCATCGTGCTCAACATCGTCGCGGCGTACGTGTTCACGAAGATGGCGTACAACGCAGGAACCAAGTTCTACTACTGGCCAGCAGTCGTGTTCGGCCTCTGCGCGTTCCTGATGATCCTGTACGCGTGCTGCGTGCGCAAGCGCATCAAGTTTGCTGCCGCGCACCTGCGCGTCGCGGGCAGTGCGATCTTCCGCCTACCGATGACTCTCGCGGTGGCGGCGGTCATGGTGCTCGTGCAGGTCGGCTGGGCATTCACGTGGGTGCTCGGGAGCCTCGGGATCATGTTCCACCAGGACTATGTCAAGCTCGACGACGTCTGCACGGTTGACAACTGCGACGTCAAGGTCGCGGTAGGTGCTGTGCTCGGAGTCCTCTGCGGTATGATGCTGATTTACTTCTGGGGCACCTTTGTGCTGCGCAACGTCATCTCGGTCACGGTTGCTGGCACCGTCGCAGCTTGGAAGAACGCGTCCACGTCGCCGTTCATCACCCTCGGCGCTTGGCTGCGTGCTGTGACGCTCAACTTGGGCAGCATCTGCTTCGGCTCACTCATCGTCGCAATTCTGGAAACGATTCGTCAGATGCTGCAGATCCTCGCATCGATTGCCAATCAGAGCGGCAACTGCGTCGTCGCGTGCCTTCTGTCGTGCATCTCCTGCTTGATCGGCTGCCTCGAGAGCTGGATCGAGTTCTTCAACCGCTTCGCGTACACGTACGTCGGCTGCTATGGCTACTCATTTGTCACTGCCAGCAAGCACGTCTTCAAGCTGTTCAAGAGCAAGGGCTGGAGTGCGATTGTCAACGACGATTTGACTGGCAACGTCTTCTTCATGGGCAATGTGATCATTGGTGCGGTGAGCGCCTACATCGGTGTGCACATGGTGCACGACACGGACAAGCAGCGCCTGGCAATGTTCGAGCACCCAGACGTGATCGTGGGCATCTTCGCGTTCCTCATTGGTTACGGAGTCAACAGTCTGTTCATGAACGTCATCGCGAGCGCGGTGACAACGATTTTCGTGCTCTGGGCAGAAGACCCGCACGGATGGCAGATGACGCGACCGAAGCACTACGAGCGTCTTCACAAGGCGTGGCTCAAGATCTACCCGGACGAGTACAACGACGGCTACGGCAAGCAGCTCGACAATCGCGTTTAGACCACCTCAGCAGCAGGTACTTTATTAGCTCGCTACATTCGATAACATGACATGTGAGCCCAGTACCCACACCTGGCATGGTGATCAACTCGCAGCTGCCGTCTGTGCTCCCCCACGACGACGAAGCAATCTGGTGGCTTGCTCGCGCAGCAGTTGAGAGTCTCGCAGGCACCTCTTCGTGTTTTCCACGATCAGATCCAGGCAAGGCGCGCGCGTCTGCATGCAGCTGAACAGCGTTTCTTCAGCTGGCTCGCTTGTAGTAGAACTGGTTTGAAGGATCTTGCGCTGCGCTGCCATCATTTCTTGCAAGAGACTCAAAGTTCCGATGCTCATTTCGTTCGTCTCGAACGAGTGTTTGGTGTACGAGCGCGCCCACTGGGTTTCAAAGCGGATCGTCGCCAGTTTACCCTCGAGATTTACTCGCTTCACAGCGCAAAAAGTGCTCAAGTTGTGCTTGTGGGGTATCGAGACAGCAGCCGCTTGATGATGCGCTTCATTTTGCTCTGATTCGGACGCCAAGTGGTCAAAAGGGGTGTGCAGCAGTCGCTGTGCTTTCGTATTGCAGAGCATCTTGTCGATAAACTCGATCGGAAGGCTGGCTCCAAGGGCGTGTTTCGACGATGGTCGCATGTGGCGACCTTTTGGTAGCTGAGACGTTGGCAGCTGCTTGGACTTTCGCAGGAACTGCCGTTGAAGCGCATGACAGGCTTTAATCGGAATCGTGTGAGCTACTGTCGCCGGAGACAGCAGAGCGTGCCCACGATGCGCGTTTCCAGTGGACAGTGTCTTGATCTTGTCCGAGTACCACTGATGCCTGAACGTCGGCGTGGTGGGATCATCGGCTGCTTGAGTGTCGATGGCGCAATCCTCAACTCCTGCCGGTGTCAGCTCTTCTTCGTCAGCGCTTTGCTGCTCGCGAGATTGGTGGCTCGGACTCTTCGCCTCGTCAGCAGCAGAGTCGGCTTCGAAACTCTCACCTCCGTATGACGCGATGGCCTCTTCATCGCCTTGTGACCCACTGAGCTCTGCGGTTTCCTTTGCTTCCGCCTCGTCATGACCAACCTGTAGCTCGTCGCCTTGATCTTCGAATGCATCGGTGCTGTAGTCGTCGCCGTCGTCAAGCGTTGCTGCAGGCTCGTCTTCAAATGCGTCGTCGTCGTATGCGTTGTCGTCTCCATTAGAGCTGGCTTTGCCCCGTCGTTCTTCCGTCTCAGGCTGGGCGGCTGGAGAGAGTTGTTGCCTGCCGCTTTCTTCTTCAAAGCTCTCGTCCTCATACAGCGCATCCGCCACTGTTATCTCCAAGACCTCGACCAGTGACACCGACGCCGATGACATCGTCGAGCGCACGGAGGACGACAAAGTTGACATGGCTGCCAACAACCACAGCACTCCCAAGCTTGTGCTCAATCTCAAGGAGCTTGTGGTGTCTGCGCTCGCTGATTACAGTTTGCTCATGAGCCAAAGCAGCAGCGCCGCTTCGTGAAGAGCCAAGGAAATGCATGAACGAACGATCCTATCTTTTGATTCGCGAGGAAACCGTAGAAAAAGAAGAAGACGCGACTCACCTGCTCACTGGTCAGTTTTGCTTGTTTCATACAGCAGATTTTGTCTTCTGGCGCGAAACACGAACTCTCTCTTTAGCCGCTCAGTGCGAGGAGGAGGATGACGGTGCGCTCGCAGTCGGTGCGTGCGCGTGCAGTACGTCGTAGAGTCTCTATTACCACTGCTAGCCAGGTCTTCACTCACCAGTTGACGTACCTACTTCTTGTGGTTCAGATCAGCACGTCCACGCCGCATCCGCCGCTGCAGTCGAGACGCCATGGGGCTAAAGGTGCCAACGTTGTGGACAAGCGCTTCACGGTGCGCGACGGCTTCCACTTAAAGAGCCGCAACGACGAGAAGAAGCTCGCGATTGACGAGCAGCTGCTGCCACATAACGAGGTCTCCGTCGCAGAGGCAGCAGCGACACCCAAGACGCTACTGGAGGACTCGACGGTGGCTGGCCCCAGCACCCAGGCACTTCCGCTTGCACTTCACCTAAAGCTGCTCAAGAAGAAGAAAACGCAGCAGAGCATTGGATCCTCGCATGGCAACAACAGCAATAACAACAATGCTGCTGACGATGACGGTGATGGCGCTGGTCTCCAAGGAAGCGAGTCTGTGGAGCCATCGACTTCTATACCGACAGTCATTGCCCCACGAGCACCGCCGCCGCCTCGCTTGTCGTCATCACACAACACTGTTGAGACGAAAGCGGTGCCTGCGCGCATTGAGCCGTCGTCCGAGTGGCTCATCTACCGCCAGCGGACGAACGTCACGCCGCGAAGACACGACCAGCGCGTGGAGGAGATGATCCAGAGAGTTCTGCAGCCACCAGGCGCTTCATCATTATCACTATCGCAGCCACAGCCCCAGATCGCTCTTGTTGCTGCGTCAAAAGAGAACGAGGCGCTGCCGCCAAGTCGCCCACGACAACCGTCTCTCTCGGGGTCCACGTACCACCAGCGCGTGCTTGCGACGCGACAGAAGAACAATCCGAGGACGCTGCATTTACATGGGGAGCTCGCGCCGCTCACGGAGACCGAGCGCACGCTGCTGAGCTCACGTGAAGAGACGAACCGTGACGTCGACCGACTGCTCATGACCCTCTTCCAGCAGCAACAGCAGCAGTCTGGGTCTGGAGCTCCTGGGGTCTCTCCAGAGCTCTCCAGGACCCTCGCGACGAAGCAGTCGGCTGTCAGGTTCTCCACACGTCGCAGCGAATTCCGAGAGCAGACCGCTGCAGCTCTGAAAAGCCGGAACTTGGTCTCACGCATGGACGAACTGCGGTCATTACCGCAGGTGCTCGAGCAAATGGTACAGCGACATCGCGACAAGCAGCAGCAGCTCGTGGTGAGCCACGGAGAGAACCTTGTCCTCAAGAACAAGCGCCAGTCGTGCCTCAACTTGCTGCAGCGACCGCCGCAGACGCCCGTGTTCCCGTCGTCCATTGAGCAGAAGCAGCAGCAGGCGCTCCGGCGCAAGCAGATCTTTGACGACAGAGAGGAAGCCGCTGTGCGTAGCGCTGTCAACCGATGGCAGACGCGACGGCAGCAGCGGCAGGAGGAGGCGCGGCGCACGTACAGACAGTGTCAATGGCTGCTGCTCACGACGCTCGCTCAGACGTCCATAAACTGGCTGGGAAAGTTCCAGGAGTGGAAGCTCAAGCGTGATACACTGCGTCAGGTGGTCATGGCGCGCCGCATACAGGCGTTCTGGCGCAAGCGCGCTCTCATCCGAAGGAACTCGCTCTCGGGGCTCGGCTATTTCTCGAGCGCGTCCATCAACTCGCCGTTCTACCGCATGCCGATCACCATGAAATCTGTCTCGCTGCTGCAGAAGGCCATGCGCAAGTGGCTCGCGGGCAAGAAGAACCGACACAACGTGGTCGCGGTCGAGATCATCGTGACGTCCTGGCTCGAGTTCCAGGACGTCAAGTTTCGTCGACTCATCCTGCGATTCCGCAAACGCGTGCGCGACTTCCAGATCATGTGGCGCACGTGGCGCGCAATCACAGACGCACGGATCAAGCTACTGCTGCACGTGTGGACCAAGCTCGAGCGCAAGAGCAAGCGGCGTCACGGGGTCTTGAACTCAAACAACTTTAAGCCTCAAGGGATACCTGCTGGTGGCTCAGCGCTCGTGTATTCGCTAAAAGCAGCCGCGATGTCGCCGGAGAAACAGCAGAAGCAGCTCGAAGGCATGCACCGACACCTCAAGAACGGCGGCACAGTCCAAACGCCGCTCTCCATCGCGGCGTCGCCAACGAAGCCGCCGTCGATGGCCACGATCGCACGGGCGCTCTCCCCGGGCTTCTCTGCCTCGCTGCGAACGCTAAAGACGAGTGGTCGAGTGAAGCAAGATCTCGCGTTTCGGCACCAGATCGGCGAGGACTTTCAGCACGCGATGCAGGATTTCTACGCAGCAAACAACAACATCCATCAGCATCGTGGTGATCCAGGCAGCACGCACCTCTACTCACCTTCGCATGCTCTGTTGGCACCGCACGGCAATTCACCGCGTGCTTCTCAAGCTCGAGGCAAAGGACCATCTTCGTTGTCGTCGTCGCCGCCGCCCTGGAGAACGCTCGCAGACGCAGTTACGCCGCCACCGCATGCGGAGAAAGTGCCACTGCAGCTTAAGGTGTCGATGCTGCGGCACTTGCTGTCGGAGAAACGCAAAGCGTTCCAAGCCACGAAGGACAAGAAACGGTACGAGAACGACTCGATTGTCAATGAAATTATAGCATCATTCGTGTACTTATTCTTGTGTCATTGCGCTTTGCTCCTCTATTAGTGAGGAATGGAAGTCGCGACAGCAGCAGATGCGCCGCATCGAGTTCCGCTACAACGTACTCGAAGAGCTCGTCGCGTACCAGCGCTTCCAGATGGAGAACTCGGTCTTCCTATTGCTGCACAACGTGTCCGAGTCTGAGATACTGCACGTGATGCACCGCGCTCAGCAAGCTGTGAATGCCACAGCCGCGGTCGTGAAGAAACAAGAGCGGCCTGAGAGCGGGCTCTTCGCAGGCGCTCATCTTATGGACGATCCATCGAAGATCCACGCACTCACATCACCAATCAGCACCGTCACTTCTTCTGATTCGGTCCAACCGCAGGAAGCCTCGGCGCTTCATTCTCTTAGGAAATCAACCATCGGTCATCACCATCACTATCCAGCGAAATCCGGCTCAACGGTGTCCATCGGGAACAGTGTAGTGGAGCTACTGGAGGACGACGACGAGTGAGACTGTCCACAAAAAGTGTCCATAGGAATGTCCACCACCAAAAGACAGATCTCGAGTTTGGATACCTGTTTGCTTCCATGACGTGATGAAACATGGGAACAGAAGTCCACTTGCAAATGTGTGTGTCCACCAAAGAGGACAGGAACGTCCACAAGCCGACCGAGAAGTGTCCATCACTTGACGACAACATGCGATTTTTAGCTACTTTCGTCGGGTATACGTATTTGGCTTTTTGGTGTTCGAGGCAGCCTTCGTCTCGCTTTTCGGTTCTTTGCTCTGTTTGAAGAGCGAGAACACGCGCGGTCCCTCTCGCTCCAGCTGCTTCTTCTCCATGTACGCCTTCACGGACGTCATCGCGCTCTGCAGCGTGCTCGGCGGTGCCTGGGGAGCGACCATCTTGCTCTTCATCTTCGATAATGAAGACGTTTCGTAGCCGAGCACTACTGGCCCGTTACTCCCCTGCTTGGCCTCCATCTTGATCGCCTCCTTGGCCGCACCGGTGCCCAATTCCGCCTCGTTGCGCTTGAAGAAGTCGATAAAGTGCGAGAGACACTGCTTCGAGTGCTCGACTTCCTGGAGGAACGGTCGCATCCACTTGGAGAGCAACGCCGTATGCTTCTGGCCGCGGTGGCGCGAGTCCAGCAGCAGGATCGTGCCGTAGTCGTTCCGGTGGCGGATGCAGCGCCCGAGCGCCTGGTTGAGCGCGCGGAAGGCCTGCAGCTGGTACCACACGTGGCCGCTCACCAGCTTCTTGTCTACGCGGCTCTTCTCGTCCTGATACTGCCGCTTGAGTGACACTTGGAGCTCCTTCACACTCGGAAAAGGGATGCCCACGGCCAGAACGGCCCTGGCGTTGTCGTTCGAGAAGTCAATGCCCTCGCTCACTTTGCCACGGTATACGGCAATGAACACGGCCCCGGTCTTCGTGCCGGCAGTGCCCGCGCGACCGCTGGCCACGGCGTACTTGTACTCGTCTAGGAGCTTGTCAAAGTCCTTGCCGGCCTTGCGCGGCTCGCTGTACATGGTCTTGATGGTGCCAATCTGGTCCCAGATGCCTGTCTGCCGCCAGCGCATCTCCAGCTTGTCCATCAATGTATAGGAAGGGAAGAACATGAGGATGCCACCCGGGATCACCTGCGCGTACTGAAGCAGCAGGTGCCCCATCGAGTCCTGGTACTGAAACGCCTGCTGGTTGTTGTAGGTCGACGAGAGGTCCACGCCACCCGGACCGTGCATGATCGCGCCGGCGAACACCTGCTTGCGCATATTCACGACGTGGTTGGCCTCTAGGCGGATAGGAAAGTCCGTGCCCAGCTCACCCGCAAACGAGTCCATGGGGCTGAGCGTACCGGACGTCAGGATCACGCTGCGTGCCTGCTGCACCACGTCCGAGAACGCCACCGCCGCGTTCAGACACCAGATGCACATCTTGAGCTCCCAGCCGTTGCTCTTGGCGTCTGCGGTGTACGAGCCGCGGAAGCGGCCGCCGGCATTGCGCGGGTTGCGCGACTTGCGCACGATGAGCTTGAAGTCGTCCAGGTACTTGAGCTGGTCGCGGAACATGTAGTCTGCCACGGTGATCACCATCTGCACCGTGCTCAGCGGCATGGTGCCCAGCAGCATGGACGAGTTGGTATCCTCATCCTTCTGTGAGAGAGACTCGCCACCTTCGGACTGCATCCCATTGCTGTTCGGCTGCGATTCATCGTTGCTGTAGCTGCTCGAAAGCTCCTTCTCCAGCTGCACCACGGCCGCCAGGTCCTGCTTGATCTGCACGAACGAGTCCTGCGTCATGCCCGTGTACTCGGCGAACATCGCCAGTGCGTCGACGCCCGGCCACACCTTGCTCTCCTCCTCAAAGCCCGTGGGCTGGAGGATCGTGCTCGCTTTCGCGTTCACAGATTGGAGCCAGCGGTTGAGCCCGTTGAGAATCTTGAGCAGACTGTGGTACGTCGGTGGTCGGTTGCCGTGCTTGATCACGTTCGTGAACGCCTTGATGGCGATCGCTAGCACGTCGCTGTTGAGCTCCATGCTCGCGGCCGAGCGGCACGTGTCCTCGACGTTGTGTGCCTCGTCAAAGATCACGATCGCATTTTTGAGCGAGATGCTCACGGCCGCGCGGATCGACGGATCCAGGATATAGTTGTACGGGCAGAAGACGATGTTGGCGTCCACGAGCAGCTCGCGCGAGTGGTAAAAGCCGCACTCGCGGTGCCGCTTGGACAGCGCCACCATGTCCTCAATGTCCCACACGGGCGGCGCCACGCGCTTCAGGTCGTTCGTCTTGCGCCGCTTGTTCGCGAACGTGCAGCTGTTCATGTCCATCAGATTGCGGCACTTCTCGTCTACCTGGCTCGGGTCGCGATTCACCTTGGTGTTGACGCAGAAGTTGGCCTTGGAGCCCAGCACGCACATCTTCAGCTCGTTGGCAAAGGGATTTGAGGCATCGGGGCTTTGTAAATAAGAGGCCGGGCAATTCTTGAGCTCTTCGACGACCTGCGCCAGCTGAGAGTGCGTGCGCGAGCAGAAGAAGATCTTGGGCGGCACTACGCGCGAGGACGTTGTTTTGTCGTCTTCTGAGGTTGAGTGGAACTTTTCGTGATCGACGCCAGCAGCGGCGGACTGGACGGCTGCTGCAAATGAAGTTGGCAGCGAGCGCTTGCTCTTGTGCTTCTTGAGTTCAGGTGGAGACTCCATGTCGTCGCCACTGTTGCCAACACCACCAGCAGTAGTGCGCAAGGCTGCAAATGACGCAGGAAGCGCTCGCTTCTTCTTCGTGCGCATCTGAAAGTCTGGCTGGCTGTCAAAGTCATCCAGGTCATCGCTGCCTGAGGAGCCGCCCGTCTTCATCTGGCTTTTCTTGCTCTCCATGGAGATCCAGCCGTCATCCACAGCGAAGGATTTCGCAAACATCGGGAACCGGAACTGGTCGAACGACGGCTGCGTCGATGCAAAGTCGTCGTCGTCATTCACGCCAGAAGCTCTAATTGCACCACGAGCACCACTACCACCGTCTGTCGCATCCGAGATAGTTCCACCACTCGTCTCTCCGTGGGCTCTGCTGTACATTTCTGCTTCTCTCTGCTGCTGCTGTTGTTTAATCTGCTTCTTCTTCGCCTCGTGGGCGTCCGCTGCGATCTTTCGCTGCTCTTCCAGGCTCTTCACCAGCTCCTTGACGTGCTTCCGCTGGAACGTGAGCGACGAGCAGAGAAGCGCGAGCGTCTTGCCCGATCCCGTTGGCGACTCCAACAGCGCGTGCTGCCCAGTCTTTAGTGCCAGCAGCACCTTGTTCATGACTGCGAGCTGCGCTGGGAACGGCCTCTTGCCTTCCGGGAACTCAACGTCGTAGCCCATGATCATCACCTTGTTCGCAGGTGCTGGCTCTGGTATGGGGTCTGCAATCGCGGGCGGCCGTGACAGTGGCTCATTCTTCACATGCGGCTCTTTCGCCGCCACTAGTGACGCATGTTCGTCCTTGATCCCCAGCGCAGCAGCAGAGGATGGCGACAGCGCTGACTCATCCTTGATCTCGATGACGTCGGAGCGGGACGGCGTTAGTGGTACGCTGATGTCAGCAGTGGCAGACGCAGGTGCAGAAGCGTCACCGAAGCTCATGTCCACGACATCGTCGTCGTCCGAGAGCTCGATGATCTCCGTGCGCGCCATCATCCTGCGTGCTCTCCGTCCAGTGTCGTGCTATTACTGCACAAGTGTTGCTTTAATCGGCTGCAAAGTCTACAGCAACAAAAAAAGACGACTCACTTGCTTTCACTATGTCGGCGTCTCCGGATGTAAATTCCAATCGAGAGACGTCGACATAGTGAATCCAAGTGTGATGTCTGGCGTTTTTAAAGAAATTTTCCTAAAAATTAAGTAAAAATTAGAAATTTTAGGAAAATACTGAAGTGCATTTATTTCAGTACACCACCATTTTCTCAGCGTAACAATGTCCTCGTTACTGGTGGTACCCCTAAACATTTGAGTAGAATTTTCAGGTGTAACACTTCAAAATCTGTATGAGTACGCACCACTTATCGCAGTCAATGAAGTGCCTTAGCTTACTATGCGACGTAGGCATCGCATCCACAGTCACTCGCCACAGTCACTCGCGGAGAAATGGAGACCGCGGGTCTTCATTTGTCTCTATCAGTAGTATGGCAACGGCTTCACCGACACTCGCTGCATGAGCTCTGCAAAGTCTTATAGCTGGGCTCACAACATCAGAACGCTCCATCAGCAACAGTTCACTGCCTTATAGTGCAGCAGCCTCGGCCTTGTGCTTCTCCAAAAGCGCGATGACGTCCACGTAGTTGCGCTGCTTGGCGAGTGCAATGCCTTTGTCCGCGTCGCAG
>JAADXK010001103.1:0-11220 GCA_023337805.1 Globisporangium barbulae | reverse complement strand
TTGACCCACTCGACAAGATGCTCCTCTCCTTCCTCCGTCAGGAGTGGCGGTGGTCCGCGGCGTGCTTGCTCTGGGGCGGCGCCGCTTCTGCGCAGCTTGATTTGCTTGGTGAGCGTGCGCAAGGGAACGCGCAGCTGCGATGCTACTTGGGTTGGCGACTCCCCGGCGCACGCTCGGTCGACGGCTTCGGCGAGGGTCCCGGGGGCGTACTGCTGGCGACGCGACATCGTTCTTGTTTGTGAAATGAAATCGCCCAGACAGGCCCAGCCAGTTGGCGTCAAAAAGTGGTGGGAAATTATAAAATTGTCCAAAGAATGGCCGTCAGACAGATTTGCAGTTTTGACCAATTAGATTTTGGTATTTTTGTGTTGATGTTTGATTGGTGAAAATAGGATCAGCGCACAAAACTGATTGGAGCGCACTAAACTGAAAGTTTACGTTACTGTATTTCCTGTGACTAAACGACACTCGAAACAGAGTCGGCTAAAAGAGCATGAATGTGCACACACAAATTGGTTCGTGACACAAAATGTGTCCAGCCCACAAATTTTTCTCTTTCTTTTGTGGCGAAGCACCAGAAAAAACAGAGACGCCATTTCCATTTTTCCGCAACAGCCGACAACTCGACCAGCAAGCAGCAAGAAGATCCGCATTGTGATGTGCGTGACGACGGCGCCGACGCGCTCGACCACCGACCCGGCGACGTGCTCCGCGCTCGACGCGTTCCAGTTGTACCACGTGGCTCTTCGTCTGGACGTGGACATGACCACGAGGACGATCGCGGGCGAGGCGCAGGTGCACATCCGCAGAGCTCCTGGGACCAGTAGCTCTTCGCAGCGGCTTCAACTTGACATTTTCCACCTGCAAATCCACTCTGTGCGCGTGCAGCCAGTGTCTTTATCACGAGCCGATGATGGCATTGGTAGTGGTAGACTGCTCGACGCAGTCTGGAGCGTCAAGCCGTTCACGTCGTTTGGCGATGCGCTCGAGATCGAGTTGCCGCAGGAGCTCCAGGACGAGCGCGAGTTCGTGTTCACCATCAAGTACGAGACCAACTCGGAGAGTCCCGGCGTCTGCTGG
Organism: Globisporangium barbulae; assembly: GCA_023337805.1. Taxonomy (NCBI): domain Eukaryota; phylum Oomycota; class Peronosporomycetes; order Pythiales; family Pythiaceae; genus Globisporangium; species Globisporangium barbulae. The sequence goes on along the minus strand of JAADXK010001103.1, from coordinate 10,140 downwards.
CTCGCGAAGGAGCAGACTGCGGGGAAATCGCTGCCGTACATGTACACGCAGGGCCAGGAGGTGCTGAACCGTAGCTTCTTCCCGTGTCAAGACTCGCCGTCGGTGCGCATCACGTACTCGGCATCGGTCGTTGTCCCCACGGAGCTTGTGTGCGTGATGAGCGCGAAGCTGTGCTCTGTGGACAGTAGTGTGGCTGCAAATAGTACTGCTGCGGGATCAAGAACGCGATACAACTTTGAGATGCAGCAGTCGATTCCAGTGTATCTTGTGGCGATGGCAGTCGGCGATCTCGTGTCGGCAGACGTGGGGCCGCGCTCCAGTATCTGGACCGAACCGTGCATGCTGGAGGCGTCCAAGCGGGAATTTGAAGGGGTGATTGAGAAGTACATTCGCACGGGCGAAGAGCTCTTCGGCGAGTACCAGTGGGAGCGCTACGACGTCCTGGTCATGCCGCCTTCGTTCCCTTACGGCGGCATGGAGAACCCGCGCCTCACCTTCGTGTCGCCGTCGCTCATCGCTGGAGACCAGTCGCTGTCGTCAGGTACAGATCACTGATACCAGTCGACTGATGTTGTTGTTTAGCTCTTGTTGCACTGTGCTGACTGACGATCTCTTCTCTGCTTCCCCTACGCTGCTCCAGTGATTGCGCACGAGATCTCGCATTCCTGGTGAGCTTTTAATTACTAGCTATGATTTGTGACCATTAAACACTTGCTAACAAAACCTGTGAATACAAATCTGTTGACTGCAGGTTTGGAAACCTCGTCACCAATGCGTCCTGGAGCGATTTTTTCCTGAACGAGGGCTTCACCATGTACGCCGAACGCCGCATCACCGAGGTTGTTCATGGGAGGTAAGAAATGCGTCTCGATCCTTTTCAAAATGCGCGTCGTGGGCTTCGCTTGCTGACCTCAAGTGCGGATGCGAATCGATTATTTTGTTGATCAATCCGCAGACCGCTCATGTGCCTGAACGCCAAACTCGGCGAGGCTTTGCTTCGCGAAGAGATCTCGTCTCTCGGCGAGGACTCGCCGCTTACGCGCCTCCGCGTTCCACTGGAGCAAGGCATCGATCCGGGAGACTGCTACAACCAGTGCGCCTATGAGAAAGGCTACGATTTCGTGAGCTACTTGCGAAGTCTCGTGGGCTCGGACAAGCGATTCGACGCTTTCCTCAAGGCGTACTGCGCCAACTTCCGCTTCCAGTCGATCGCCGCAGAGGACACGATCAAATTCTTCCTCGAGTACTTTCCAGAGCTTGCTGAAGGTACTGAATTGAAAGGTCCGATCAAATTTGCCACGTGGCTGCACGAACCTGGGTATCCTCCGTACACGCCCGACCTCTCGGACGCCAAGGAGATGATGGAGAGCTGCGAGGCGCTCGCCTACCACTGGAGCGCATCATCGCAGAGCCCCGTGATGGCAAACGTGCTGTACCTGGCCGAGGAAGCCAAGCAGTGGCCAGTGTTCCAGCTGCTATACTTTCTGGACTGCTGCTTCGACGCATCGTTCTCCAGCACGGCGGTTCTCATCGAACTTGGAGACACGCTCGCGCTCTGGAGCTCGAAGAACGCCGAGGTGACGTTCCGCTGGTCGCAGGTGCTCATTAAGAACCAGGTGGAGACCCGGATGATGGACTTTGTAAGCGCTTTCCTGCAGCTCCAGGGCAAGCAGAAGTTCCAGATCCCGCTCTACCGCCTGCTCTCCACGAGCGCGAGTCCAGCGACTCGCGCATTCGCCTCGCAGATTTACGTAGAGACCAAGCCATCGCTGCACGTGATGGTGCGCGACCGAATCGAGATCCTGCTGAACGCGATGGCTGAAGACTCCTAGGTTGGGAGAGAGAGACTGAGAGAGAGAGCAGCGACGGCGTGTCGAGGCGTTCGCGTACGATGCATTTGCAGCATGACAATGAAGGAAAGCTCTCGATAGAATCAGCAGCAGCTGCATCCAATAGTTATCACCGTATTATTGCTTCTTCCTTTGAATTGAAATCGCTTTGCGTTACTGTCGTGTGTCGCCACTGCGAGTGCTTTGGCGCTTGTGCATGGCCGTTCGAATGCGCTCCAGGTCGAGCGAGAAGCTGTGGATGCTGAGCATTCAGCATTTAATCAGACGTCATCGTCAGCGTCACGACACACCCGTATATTGAGGTAGTGCACTACACACAGTGATGCTCGATAGGAGCATCGACGCACCTCTGCAGCGACTGCGCGGCCGCGTGCTCGTCATCCCCGGGCGGCTGCTGAAGCTGTCCTGGCTGTTGTTGCTCCATGGTTCAATTCATACAATCTGAAATCTGATGCCCACAGTCAATAATGATGCCCATTTTGTGAAACTACGTTTACGTCAAGTGTAAAGGGACTGAAGCATTTTAGAAGGGTAGTATGGTAGACCAGGAGGTTTCACCTCCACAGAGATGCACCGTTTTTGAATTTCGTATCGCGCGGTCACTTTGGCTCGTTGTCGCGCTCGCTCACCAACGGAAGCAGCGCAGGATGCAGCGGCGCTTGCGGCAGCGGTACGTGCCTACGTGTTCTTCGTGTGCTATTGTGTACACGCCTGTGTGTGTTTGTGTGGAGGTGTCGCTATTGCACTCGCCGTCAGCGAGAGCTTCTCACGACAGTCTCCGCAAGGCACAAGCAGCCATTGCAATCATGTGCTCAATCTATCTTTACTAACCAGTGCAGTTGTCGTGTACGCGCATGCCCCAATCTGTGTGCTTATAGTGCTGATAGAGAGCAGGACGATGATGATCATGCGCATGACGCTGCCGCGCGTAGCGAAGAGGAAGATGCGCTCTTTGTTGCGGCGAGTGGCTCGGAAAGCAGCTCTGGAGGCGCGAAGCGGATTGTGAAGAGGAAGCGACTGCGGCAGAAGACGCTCGTGAACCGACCGGAAGCAACGCGTAAAGAGCAAAAGACTGATGATACAGAAACTACGAAGAAGGCGACAGAGGCGATCATCGTTCTAGACAGCGACAGCGATGACGACGATGGCAGATCAACAGCAACAGCACCAGCAGCTGCACCAGCAGTACAAACCGACCCTATCTCGCACGAGAAGCTTGAATGGGAGTGCCTCAAGTGTACGTATCTGAACGAGACGAGCAGCAGCGTGTGCGAAATCTGCACGAGCCCGTGTCCGACGTACAAGCTGCGGAACCTCTCGCAATGGCTCGCGCCTGCAGCTGTGAAGCAAATTTGCGCAGCGCCAACGCGTAAGTCAAGCGTGAAGGAGGAAAAGGACAAGAAGAAGCGCAAAGAGCCGTCGCTTGAGGTGATCGACAGCAGTGAGGGGTCCAACTTGGAGAGCGATGACGGACGGTCTCAGGTTCGACTTGGCGCTGTTTCGAGGCTGAAGAATCCCACCAGAATGGCAGGAACAACGTCTTCTTCAGTTCATTCGAATGCGCTTTGGGTTGATACTCACACACCGTCGACTGTGGAAGAGCTCTGCGTGAACAAGAAAAAGATCCAGGAGCTCTCCGAGTGGCTCAACCACAGCGCGTGGCCGCTCTCAACAGCAGCAGGAGCGTCGCATTCCTTCCACGTGCGCAAGCGACTGCTCTTCCTCTGTGGACCTCCGGGATCTGGGAAGTCGACTGCTGTGCGGTGCATCGCCAAGCAAATGGGACTCGGCGTGAAGGAGTGGAACGACAACACGAGTGCGGGGAAATTGAGTTACGAGCGCATGCTGCAGGAGCAGTTCTGGACGCACCAGCCGTCGGGTGCAGACGATTTCATGGACTTTATCACGCGGTCTATGAGCTACGCAGCGCTGCCTATGGCGCCCGTGGCAACAAGGAGCGAGCGGCGGATTCGAAAGCGAAAGCTGCCAACAAGCAGCCAAGGCCGTTTAGAGTCTCAGTCTCAGCTTCAGCTACAAGCGCCGTCAAGCCAGGTGATTCTGATCGAGAACTGGCCGCAGAGCTGGTCGAAACCAGGTTCGGCGTGGGAAGACAAGGTGCAGAAAGTGTTCCGACTCATCGTCGACCCTGCGGGCAGGAACCAGTTTCCCGTGATCTGCATCTTCAGCGACGTGCGCGAGAACAAGATCGACCCAAAGCACCTGGTAAAGCTCTTTTCGCAAGAAGTGATGAACTCGCCCTTCACGTCCGTGATGAACTTCAACAGCGTCACTGCAGGTACCATACATATGCTATCTGATTCTTGAAGGATCGTATCAAGCTAAAAATGTTGAGTGCGCTCTCAACTCTGCCATCTGCACAGCTCAATTAAAGAAACAGCTCGCCCGCATCGCCGACTCGGAGCGCTGCAGCATGCTCCCAACAGAGATTCAACACGTCATAGACAAGAGCGGCGGGGACATCCGGCACGCGATCAATATGCTACAGCTTTCCGCGCACCAGGGTCATCGACGAAAGCAGCAGAGCTTTCCATCTTTAGTTGCCCAGAAATCCAGAAAGTCCAAGTCCAAGTCCACTGCTGCTGCTGCTACAACCACCGATTCGAAGCAAAACGACGACGAGTCGACATCCACGAATCGCGACGTGTTTCTTTCAGATTTCCACGTCGTTGGGAAGATTCTGCATGGGAAAATGAACAAAAAGACGAGCGAGAAATCTTCCGAGTCGAGCCACATGGATTTCGACAGAATGGTCGACATGTCGGGGATGACGCTGGAGAAAGTTCTTGAGCTCGTTCACGAGAACTGCGTCGACTACTTCTCTCAAGTGGACGACCTCGGTGACGGGATGGAGTTGCTAAGCATGTCGGAGAACATCCTCGCTGAGTCATACAAGGGCAACGCAAACTCGGAGGTAAGTGCGTAGCATTCAGAGCCTAGTTGACCTCCATGAACGTTGCCTGACCAACCACCACCTGCTTCTTCATTTCGTATACTGAACAACAGGTTTTCAAGCGCATGCGAGAAGTTGCTCAGGCAATCCTCGTCCGCAGCATCGCGTTGACCAATGAGCATCCTGCGCCCACGGCATTCCGCCCGATTTCTGGAGCACGTAGCTTTGCGACGCGCCAGAAAGTCGCGTGGAAGAAAGAAGACATGCTGCGATTTACGCGCGGGAGTGACGATGGTGTTGGCAGTTTGTTGGGTACTTCGGGTATACGCAACTACCACTACCTTTGCAGTGGCGACACGTTCGCATTCGACGTCGAGCCGTACCTCGCGCTCATCGGCAACAGGAGTGGCACTGAGACCGGGGCTGCGTCTGCAATGGCGGTAGCAAGTGGAACGGAGCTGTTGCGAGAGGAAGTCGATGACGAGATTGAGAGCAGCGACGATGGTGGCGCCTGGTGAATGAACACACGCAAATTGGTACGGAAGTCATCCACACTCAGCAATTTCTAATCTAATTATCACCAGCGATTACCATTTCTTCGCCTCCCACAATTTCAGTTGCGTACATGTACAGTTGAGTTTGTCGTCTACCTGTAGTTTCTTGATCTCAGTCCGCTCTAGAGATCTGGCAGCAACGGTGCTGCTGCTCCTCCAGTGTTGCTCGCCGATCTGCGAATCGCCGAGTCGTACTCGCGTCGTTTCGCGAAGCTGCTATTCTTGAGTTTGTCAGCCGTGCTGTCCGAGCTTGAAGCAGACGCAGTAGCAGTTGAGCTACTGCTCATAGTGGTGATTGCGCCCCCACTGGAGGCCGACGCTGCTGCTGGTACCGCACGCTCTTTCTCTTTCTGGTCGATGATCATCCCCAGTCTGCATTTCTTTGGCGTGTTGGACACTCCTGGCGTTGGCGGCTTGGATAGAGAGGTAGCAGTATAGTGGGGGCTCCCCAACCCAGAAAAGCTGCTCAGCGATGCGGTCGATGAGTCGTGGACTTCCTGCAGCTTGTCGTTACTAGAAAGTGGCAACTCGAGCAGCAGACTCATTTCGTGCCCCACCCATCGCACAATGTACTCGCCATTACGCTTGCGATTGAGGTCACCCTGCAGTCGACGCGTCGCAGCGTAATGGTGGCTGTAACCCGAGTTCTGTCCGTTCTTCCGCGAGAGACCGTCTCCATCACGCAGCTTCTTCTCCAGGTTCGCGAGCCGTTGGTGGCAGTTGAGCTGACCCAGCGAGTGCTTGAACCACTCGTATAGAGTGAGTGCCTTCGTGAAGCAGTTGTGCGCGCCGCGGAGGTTCCCTTTCCGCGTGTGGATCATCCCAATCGCACTCAGCGATGCCGCTTGCCCGATTTTGTCACCAACCGCCTTGTAGAGGATCAGCGACATGCCAAACTGCGCCTTCGCCTCGTCAAACTTCGTCTCCGTGGTGAGTAGGATGCCCATGAGCTTGCGTGTGTTGGCTTCACTCCGGGTGTCCTTATGGTGCTTCGCGATGTGTAGCGACTTGTTCGCAGCATTCCACGCCCCGCGATGGCGACCTGAAAGGAAGAGAGCGTGTGCGAAGAAGCAGGCGACATCGACGACGTAGCTGCCGATTTTCTCGCGCAAGTTGGACGCAGCAGCAGAAGACGAAGTGAAGCAGTCGACGCTCAGACCAGATCCATTGCCGCCATCGAATCCGCTTTGATTGTCAGGATGCGCGCCGCCGCCATTGACCACCGAGCTCTTTGCCTCCTGACTCCACTCTTCAATCATGCGCAGGTGGAGGTCGAGGATCATCCACAAATTTGACTCGTGCATGTCCAGGATCAGGTACGACGCGCTCGAGCGAGCTGCTAGTGTACAAATGTGCTGAAACACCCAGTAGCTCACTTTCCAAAAGTGCCGCGCAGTATTATACAGGAACAGGTCGCGGTCGGCACTGCAGATCGACGCGAGCACGTCGTTCTTCGCGCCGTCGCCGTCATACATGCCGAGAAGACTGCGCGCGTAGCTGGTGATGAACGGGAACGTCGAGTACGACACGCAGACGGACATGACCTCTGCCTGACTGTCGAGCTGCTCCACGTGTTCCGCTAGTCGAGTTGCTCGTCCACTGCGAGTGAATGTGTTGAGCATGTGTTTGTCCGACGAGTTCCCACGACTCGCACTTCCACTTTCATGATCCGACATGCCGGACTTGTTTCCGCCACTCGAGCTACCGCCGCCGCTGATGTAGTCACCATACGATTTCAGAGCCGAGAGAAGTGTCTGGTCATATCCGTCGCTTGCTCGAGATCCTCCACGCGATGATGTTCGTCGCTGGCTGCTGCTGTTCCCACCAATGACCCCACCACGCTTCGGCAATCCGCGGTTTACGAGTGCGAATCCGGGGATGCGGTTGCGCTGGATTAACGAGAACCGCAGCAGCGTCTCGATCAGCACCTCCCACTTGTTGCCCCAAAGACTCTTGAAGTCAGCGGGCATCGCTCCAGCAGGAAGCAAGCCGAGCAGCGCGAAGAAACGGATCGCGTCTTGTCCGTGGTGCATCTTGACTTGCTCGAGCGAGACCCCAAGTGACGTCACCAGCGTGTTCACAGCGCTGCGGTCGTGCGCTGGGAGCCCAACGACCTGGAGCTCACTCACGCCTCGACTCAGAACAGCTCGCGTCAACTCTGAGAGCGAACGGTCTTGCAGCAGCGGTGCACACAGTGAAATCGCCTGAGGATGACCATCGAGGAACGCCATGAGCGGATGGTTCGTGAGCGCTTCCAAGACCGACGCGGACCGAGACATGCCGCTCGAGGTGCTTGTGTCGATGTCGCCGATCTCCGAGAGCAGCAGCGGTCGCGGCGATTGCTTCAAAAACAGATCTGCAGCGTGGAAATGCGAGAGGCGATTCAGCGACACGACCTTCTCGTCGAAACCCGACATGCCACCGCCCATCGCCTGACGCGCAGTCATCAAGAACGACAACTGCGGCGTGTTCTGTAGCAAGTGCAGCAGAAACTCGCGCACGGCCGACGGGTTGGCGTTGATCGGGTCCTCCATGTTGTCCATCACGAGCAGCACTTTCAGGTCCGAGAGCACCTGGTGCAGCGGCATCTCCTTCTCTCGACCACCCTCGGGGAAGAGTGAGCTCTTGATCGCAGACTCGAGTCCCTCGAGCGACTGCACGCCGCGCAGGCGAATGAACGCGACGCCGTCCGGGAACACGTTACGGTCTGCGAGAAAGTGCGCGAGCTTGATCGACAGCGTGCTTTTCCCGATCCCCGGTGGGCCACGTATAGTCACGAATCGGTGCGAGTTGACGAGCCCTGCAAGCGCGTGGAGCTCCTGCTCGCGGCCGACAAACGACTCAGAGACCGCTGGCAGCGTCTTTGAGAACTTGTTGGACGGGCTCACGTCCACCCATTTGCCCACGGAGATGTCCGAGAACACGAAATGCACGGTCGATGCGTTGCACTTGCAGCTCTTGGCATGAAAGTTGACCTCGATCGCCCGCGGGACGTCGTTGTTCGTACTGGACAGCGGACAGGACTCGGCGTGGAGGTTCGAGGACTCGAGCAGCACAAACTTGTCGCCCTCGTTGTCCGGAATGCGCATTTCGGCGCTCACGCGGACGCGCGCGATCTCGAACGCCTGATGCACCGTCTTCCCCGTGAGTGCGGCGTGGTAGAACGAGTATGAGAACATGGACGACGACTCGTCCAGCACTTTGTCGTCGCATCGCACGCACACGACGTGTGCGACGCCCGCCTGTATGAACACTTCGCCAATCTCCTTCGAGTGGCACGACGACACGAACACGAGCTTGAGCGTGCCGCTCGTGGCTCGTGTAGTGTCACCAAAGCTGCGCGACGACGATGACACGGACGACAGCGTGCGCGAGAGGGCGAGGCTGGCAGGCGGTGGTAGTTCATCACCACCAAAGCTCTCATTCGTGCTGTTGCTGTTGTTGTAGCTGCTGACTTCGTCGACGAGGAGCGCGCCTCCGCCGCTCAGGATACTGCGCAGCGTCGCGGCGTCCACGAGGTGCGCAAGGCCGCTGCAGTGCGTGTCTTCGAACACGAGGTAGTTCTTCTTGCCGGCGATCTGGCCACCGTGGCCGCTGAAATGCAGCACGGTCACTCCGCGGTCGAGCACCTTGCGCAGCGAGTCGACGGTCGCGACTGCGCGCATTGTGTGGATCGCGCGCTGGCACTCCTGGAAGATCTTGCTCAGGTGCATCTGCTCGTGACTGATGTTGAGCGCCGGCACGGACTTGAGCCGCCGGCTTGAGCTGCCGCTGCTGTCGGGGGCTTGGAAGACAAAGGGCAGTGAGTAGAGCGTGGCCAGGTCGACCCACGTGTTGTGGATGCCGTAGACGCTTGACGTCTCGGTGATCGTCGTGCAGTCCGAGAGCGTGTCGCTCTTGTCCTCCTCTTCTTCCAGTAAGTCTTCTTCTTCGTCACCCTCCACTCTATTTTGCTCTCGGTCTCTAACATCAGTAGCACGCGGCCCGTCAAGCACAGTGCGCGCGATACGCTCATTTGCTTCTTCATTCAGCAGCATCTCTTTCTTGCGCTTCGCACTCGCGTCACCACCACCCGTCGTCCGCTCACTATTACCGCCTACAGTATTAACACCAACGCAGGCGCTATCTGCAGGCTGAGCGGACAGCGCCTCCTGGTTGCTGTCCACCAAGAGCTGCTGAACGCGAAGCAAGCGCTTTGCTTTGCGCTGGACAGTCGCGATGAACGCGTCGTCACCATCGCCCCCCTCTTGCTGCTGCTGCCCACTGTCTCCGTCCTTTGCAGGGAGCTGGTGGTGCGCGAGGATCTCCACGAGCGCCCAGAGCTCCTGCTGCAGCTGCGCGGGCGTTATGGCGACGTCACCATCATGTTGCGGCGGCGACGGGTCGCGGTGCGTCATGTGAGCAGAATTCTGGACTGCGGGCTCTCGTTCCGCCCTCGCGCTGCACAGTGGCGCGTTCAGCTAGCAGGTTTAGGTGAGACATACAGACCAGGCACCATTCTCATTACAGTGCGCGCCAATAAATCGTGAAAATGGTGACTTCTGTGGATATATTGGCCAATAACACGATTCAGAAAAAAGGCCTCGTTTTATAGCCAATCACGAAAGCAGTCGAATGAGACTGCTTTCGGCAAAAAACGCATTTTTGACTGAGCTACTGTCAGAAAACCAGAATGGGTACACAGCTGAACGCAAACACAGGTCAAATGTCGGTCGGTCAGATTCGTTTTAAAAGCATTGCGCTCTTGACGAAGAGTTGTTAATACGAAATATATCTTTCACGGTACTTCTTCACCAACTGGCAACGATTTGGCATGGAGTTGACA
>JAADXK010001102.1:0-11235 GCA_023337805.1 Globisporangium barbulae | reverse complement strand
GACTAGGCAAAGTGCACCGCCTGCATGCTATAAAGAAGAAACAGAGGGAAGGCAGTTGTTAGACTTGGAGATTGGTTACTAGGACAACATGAAAGAGAAGAGCAAGACTCACCGAGTGCTTGTTGCGGAAGGCGCGCAGGTGCACGGGCGTGGAGAAGTCACCGAAGGTCTTGTCGCCCTCCGTGGGACTGATGTTGCAGTCCGAGAACGCGGCGGTGCCATAGTGCGGGCTCTGGGTGTTCGAGTCGTCATCGTCCGACTTGTCCTTCGAGTCGTCAAAGTGCTCGTGCGGGATGCGGCCCGATGGGTCGATGCCTATGAGGAAATGCACCAGTTAGTTTGGTGTGCCACAGTGAACATGCACAGCATATACTCACGCTCAACGTCTTGCCATACGTCTCGGGCGCCATAAGCTTGTCGAGCTGCTTCTTGAAGGTGGCGTACTGGTACTGCTGCTTGTCGTTCAGCGCGCCCTGGTACGCTTGAGATTGCTCACTTTCCGGTACGGCCAGTGGCGAATACCGACGGCGCGGCAGCGTTTCTTGAAGGCCGTGGCGCGCGCTGAACTTCTCGGCCGTGGTCTTGAGCGGCAGGTGAAAGTGCATCGAGAACGCCTCAAAGTTGCACGCCAGCGACATGATCATGGTGTTCTTCTGCGGCGTCGTGAGGTGTAGTGGCAGGCCGCTACTGGGGCTGCGCATGTATTCATCCTCCATGGAGATCATCGTGTTGAGGTGCAGACACGGGTGGCCGCTCATTAGTATGGTCTACTGTTGCGAAAATGAGTGGTGCTGGTTGGCGTTTACGGGTGTGTCGCTCGTCACGCTGATCATTTTGCCGAGAAAGAGAAGGTTCAGCGCCTCTTCCTCCGTCACGGTCTCGTACACGCTGAGTCGCATCAACCGACAACAATGTTAGATCAAAGCTTCTTGGTGATAAGTATGCACAGGGCATGAGCGAGCGAACGTACGTACCCGAGGTTGCGAAAGTGCATTTCGCCCTCGTCGTCGTCCTTGAGCACCACCTTGCGCTACTCCTCGAACGGCCGGTCCGTGTGCGAGCTGCGTAAGTATAGTTAGAGAGAGCGCTGCACAAACGTGTGGCGGACGGCCGAGTTGTGGTCGCCGCACGCGCGCGACAATCATGGCGATCAAATACGACAACAGCGTGGGAAAGTTCGTCTGCGACTCGTCGAAGACACTACCACCGAGAGCATGGACGGCGGCGTGTGCTCATGAATGATCCGCTCGTGCCAAAGAGCGCGGAGTTCCAGTGAGCTCATCAAGGCATCTGTTGCCCTCCATAGCCTATGAGTGCCTCTACTCTGCAAGTCGCTAGCAACATGAAAGGACATTTATTACAATGATTACAAAGAGCTGCTGGTTGAGGCTTCGTACATGAGAATGCAATACAATGCTATGCGAGCTGAGCCACATTGTGAGAAGCTTACACCATGAAGATGCCGTGTCCGCGTGGAAACATCATGTGGAACCACACTTGGTACGGGCTGGCCGATGCGCTCTGGTGGACCTGGACGTTTTCACCATTGCCCGTGTGGCCAGAGGTGCTCCAGTTCATACTGCCGTTCAGCAGTGTGAACGAGTCAATCACACAGAAGTGAACAAAGACAACAGACACACGAAGAGATGAAGAGAAGCAATGATGTTAGAAAGATAACAGATTCATGTAAAACTTATTTTGTGGTGCATCAACGACATGTGGATGTGATACACTGGGATCTTCGCGTATTGGAGATCCAACACGGTTGAGCTCGGGTGAAGTGCACAGGTCGATGGTCGAACGAGCGTTCTGTAGGTACCTCAGGATGGCCTAGATTGGCGCCTCGGGGAAGAACAGCGTCTCCAAGAGGGTGTCGAGCTGCCACTTGTGAGCTCGCATGGCCAGCAGATGCTTGCCCAGCGCATTGGCACTCACGCCAAGCTGACGGGCGACCCCTCTGGAGTCCTCGTTGTCGCGATCACGGTCGCTCCAAGCGATCACGCCTCGCGGTCACATGCACTATCAGGCGATTCTCTCTGCTCCTTTTCCGTCGTTATCTGCACTGTCGGCCTAAACACGAAAATCCCAACACCAACAGCGAGCCAATGCCAAGAGTGAGTCTCTTCATTGGGACCAAATGGTTGGGTTACGACGAGAGAGAGAAACAACAACAACAACAACGATACAGCCAGTATGGAACTCAACGCGAACGAGGGCTGCTTCAACGAAACGAGGAGCTACCGCGGAGTTGGATGGGCGCAGTTTCGAGCGCTTCGAGCGGGAACTGTGGCCCTGGACGGAGCTTTCGGTGGCTGAAGTCATCAGTCATAAGTCTCGGAGGCTTTGTCAGGAACAGCTTGGGCAGACGGATGGGCGCCATCTGTGCTGGCTGTGACAACGAAGCTGTGAGGCTCGCGATGGATGGAAGCCTGAGCAGATTATGAAGCTCTTGTTGAGGTTGTCGATCGTCAGTCGAGAGCTCCAGGTGGCGACGGCACTGTAGCGACTTGAGCCGAGGCAGGTGGACGCACAGGCTTGAGAGCACATCCACATTGATTCGCGGCTCCGGCTCGGGGGGTGAGAACACAGGCAATACGGGCGTTGTTAAGGAGCTCTTGGTTGGACAGTCGTTCTGGGTTCTTTGGGACTTCGGAGCTCGTCGGCCCTCTCGACGAGCCTGAGCCTTGAGCATCCGGTAGGGCCATCGGTACTTGAGCCGCTGGCAGATACGCTTGAGCGTGATGGGCGCGACTCCGAGAGCGCGGGCTGCCTACAGTGATACAGACATTCGGTTAGTGATGAGTATTGGGATAGCTTCTAGCACTTGGTACAGCATATTATTTCTACGAACCTCGTCTTGACGCAGGAAGGAATACTCCAAGAGCGTCTTCATGGGAAAGTCAAACACACGGCGGCTCTTCTTGGTACAGTCGCTCTCTCCATCGCTGGCTGGCGATGTGAATGAGGAGGAAGGCGAATACGTCATGACTGAGGTAGGTTGCGTGGATGTCGTCGCAATGGATCGAATTGAGAAGTGAGCGATTGACGTGGTGGCCATTATGAAGATAGAGATTCTATAGCGCTGTGTAGCTCTTGCTAGGGCTCGAAGTTTCCTTTGCGTGTCGAATGTCCTACCAAGCGATCACCTGGTCTTTACAAACATTGGATGCTTGCGGACGGAAACGAGTTGAGTGTCTTGGCAGACCACCTTGAAGCGGCATTGGTTGGTGGTCTTTGAACCAGCCAGCCACCTCTACCACCGAGGCAATCCACCTGGACACAAAGGATAGTATCGGAAACCAGTCTCTACACGCGAATGGCGAGTGGTGACGGAAGGAGTGCCACTATGCGCTGGAGTTCGCATGTAAAGGCCGGCGTTCTGCTGTGTTGCTGGTGTTATCAGGCCCACTTCAACTTCGCACTTGTCCATCCTTTGTGCCGATATGGCTACATCTGCGTAGAGTGAACAGTATTAGTACATAAACAATACATTTCTAGTTCATACCCAATTTATCTTGAAGCAATTCCGGCTAATGACCAAATCTTCCTAATTTAGCGCCAAGCGCACGCAAATAACGCCGTCGACCCTTCTTATCCATCATATTTTTAGCAGCATCCGTGCTAAAAATGGGACCAGCACCAGCAGCTAGCAGCCTCCCTTACATCCCCGCTTGCCGCTCGGCGCCGATAAAGCGCCAATTCTTGTTCACGCCAAGCCACGTGCGAGTCTAGAGCTTACCCCAAGTGACCTAGGTACGTACAATGCTGGTTTCTCTATCTGTACGAGGCACTTGCCTCAATGCTAAGACTTTCCTTGTACCTCTCATCAGTCCCAACGCCAAGCCAATCAAGCCAACCGGAGAGAGCCAAAGCATGAGCCTCACGCGTCGCAATGTCGCGGCCGTGGGCGACATCAAGCCGCGCGCGGGCAGCATCTGGGAGGATGAGGCGAACGAGTACTGGAAGGAGATGGAGCCGGCCAAGCGCCGCCGCCGCATCTCCAAGTACGCGGCCTGCGTTCTGCTCATTCTCGCGGCTGTGGGCGGCGTGTTCTTCTGTGCGCGGATGGCCTGGAGCCAGCTGAGCGTCGCGAGTCTGCGCGACCGCTGGCTGCCGATTGCCAAGCCCGACACGTCCGCATCCGCTGATACAGTTGATACCACTGATACCGCCGGTGCTGCTAATATTGCTTCTACGGTCACTGGTAAAGGTGATGTGGCTCCGACGCCGGCCACGGCAACTCCAGCGGAAACCGTTGCGCCTTCACCACCGCAGCCACCGAACCAGATGGTGGAAAACCCAGCATTTATCAACAACCCTGCAGCCGTGGACCTGCTGCGTGCGCGCTGCCGCGTGCGCGGCGTGCAGACCAGGTGGCACGAAGAGACCTGCCGCAAGCTCTGCATCAGGTACAATGCTTCAAATATTAGACTTGATTGGCTCGACTACTATTCAACTTTCTAATCCCCACCTGCCAATGCCCACAGAGACCCGCAAAACGCGGCGTGCATGAACGGTTGCTCGTACGGCTCGATCACCGTGACGAAGCTCACATGCGACGAGATGGCCGTGGCCGCCATCCCGACCGCGACCAAGTGCCCCGACGGCGTGAGCTGCACCATGGCCTGCAGGGCTTACGACACAGAGCAGCCGTTCCCAGATCTGCGCAACTCGTGCGAGCGCGCGTGCGCCAACATCGTGCCGTCCTCGTGCGAGCGCATCCTGCAGATCCACCGCGACCTCTACCAAGGCACGCTGCAGTAGAGGCGACGTGATTGAGGCTCAATGCCACGGAGCGGTGAGGCACAGAGAAGATAAAATACACAAATATTACACAAATGCAAGATGGCAAGTCCTAATTGTACGCAAAGGCATTTGCTGTTGCGAAACAAGGGTGACAAGTATGCACGTCAAGGGACGCAAGTGACCGCTCACGTCCGCGAGACGAGCCCACGTCCATTCGCACCTCTACGTTGCGGGTTGTGTGCGGCAGCTGACATGCCGACCTGGGTTTGCTTGCTAGGTCCGTCCCAGACCTACGGATAGGATAGACGTTGCATGGGGACAGAGACCGGCATTTGAGCAATGTTTCCTTCCCTGAGTTTCGCTGTTTGAGGAGAATGACGTCGGCCGACATGGGCACTTGTTGAAGTGGTTGTCAACAAAGGCAACTCGCCATCTCAGATCTGGGGATGGCACCATCTGTTTACCTACGCGCAAAAAAATTGAGCGTCGGCTTCAAGTGTTAAGAGGGACCGAGTGAGGTTGAAACACCACCGTGGCCATCCAGAATGCGGATCTTGCGCAACGCTTGTACGTGTGCGCACGCAGCCCACCTCCCATTCCCTTCCGGCCAAGTTGAGGCGCGAAAGTCTGGCTTCTTCTTAACTTTTCTCGTGGACCACCAGAGTACTGGCTGAATGTTTCAAACACTTGATCACTTCAACTTTGCCTTACTTGCGTTCTTGCTTTGCGTCCCAGTAGTCAAGGAGCAACTTTGTTGCGCTTACTTACGCGTGTTGAGTTGTGTCTTCAGCCAAGGTGCAACTCTTGTGCAGACCCACGCTTGCTTGAAGCCAACGCACAACTGGGGTGGAGAAGGGGGATGGGGAAAAGCGGCCAAACGGCGCAAGAGGACATGAGCGTAGAAGAGATACGGACGAACGGAAAGCAGCTAAAGCAGCTGAAGCCTGGGGTTTCCGAGTGGAAATTTCCAGCCAGTCAATGGTGGATCCTGCGCAAGTCTTGCCACCACCTTTGTACAATTACACTTTGTTCACGCCTCCTCAGTCCACCCTGGACGTCCACGTCCTTACTCAGGATCGGATAACACCAGCAGCAGATTACTATTATGTGGGACTGTCAGTCGTTCCGCCACGATCCGAAAGGTGAGAGGAGAAAGACACAGCCTGCCAGCATTTCGTCGCCGCAGAATTCTGGGAAATGCTGAATCTCACTTTTCATTCTTCGCCGTCCGCATCCAAACACAGCCACGAGTTTCCTCCAAGCCGCTCAAACAGCCTAAGCGCAGCCCAAGATGAACTTCTCCTCGGTCATGAACTCACTCTCGACTGCGCCGAATGGCCCCGTGGCGTTCTCAGCTCCGCTTCTCCCTTCATTGGCCGCACTGTCCTCCTTCCCACGTCCGCACTCGATCCCATTGCCACCACTTTCGATTGCGATCGCAAAAACCATGACGACGAGTCCACTTTGCGCGCGGACCAAGAAGCGCAAGGGCTCGCCCTGCGTGGTGCGCTCCATCCTCATCCAGGCTGCAGACAAGGACCGCAAGAGCCGCATCGTATTCGACTTCACGGAGGAAGAGATGTCCAAGTACTACCACCTGCCGCAGCGCATGGCCGCGAAACGCCTGGGCGTTGCGGTCATCACCATCAAGCGCAACTGCAAGCGCCGCGGCATCAAGTGGCCGTACCGCGCCGAGAAGCTCAAGGAGATCCAGGCGGCCAAGGCCACGAAGCCTCACCACCGCAGCCCAAAGCCCCAGCATGCGAATACTGTCATGACGCCTATGATGATGCTCTCGGAGGCCGCTCGGGCGTACTCGAGGCTGCCGATTGACTGCATGGTCCACGAGCCGATCAAGAATACGACGGGGATGCATTGCTAAACTGGGATGCACCTCCCTCTCTTCTCCGTCCATATTAACTGCTGGTGAAGCAGTACACTTGTCATTGCTGTAGTGTGGTTTCCAACTTGAAGTGTATGTAAGAAATAGCTTTGCGTAACTCGCACGTGTGAGTGTTAATGCCCATTCTTGATCATCGTAACCTGCTGATGTCTGTCCCTACTCTGCTTCATGCCATGGTGTAACTTTGCCTGGGATCCGCTTGCTGGACACTAACGAAACACATACACACACATCGAGCCGCAAGGTATAACAGTTTCCGCCCGTGGTTTTTGAGCACGAAGGCCCGGCGAAATATTTGGACTGTCGGGTGGCCACTCTTGTGGCCGTTTGGCCACTTGACCGGCTCTCACACAAGGAGATCGACTGATGAGGTTTCACTTGGGTCACACACGGCTCTGTTAACTGGCTCTTACATACGGATGTAGCCAAAAGAAAAGATCTGCGAGTTGAGATGGCATTGATCTTGCGATCGATTGGTCAAACATGGCGCGTCCGATATAATTGGTTCATTGCGGCTGCCTTACTAAGCAAGAGACACATATATCCGTCTCGCAATATGTCGCGTTCAAACTTTTGTGGAACCCTGGGCTCAGTATCTCGAGAGCTGACTCGTTTCCAGCAAGAAACAACGATCTGAGGCTTTGAGAGATTGGCTGTTTAGGTGGTCGCTGTAGGCTCGGATCCCAGATCCACCACGCGTGTGCTGTACACTGTATCCACCGTAAAGAGACAGTTGAAGCAGCTGCGTCTGGCCCTGTGAAGATCGGTCGTTGTGACGTAAAGGTGTAAGCGCTCGCCTGTAAAATGCAAGTCGGTACCACCGATGCATCGAGCAAGGAGACTCGGGCTCATCATCAAGGTGCTTCCAACCTCGTTTTCCGCTCTGACTCGATAACATCGCGCTCTGACCTTGAGAAGCCGTTACTATTCCTCTTATCAAACAAAGCAGACAAACACCGTGCAGAAAACAACGTTATCTCTCGTGGAAGCTGCTTTATCAGCCATGTAACAATGGTGAAAACTGTATCCATGAAACTGAAGGAGCCAGAAGCGTCCACTCTGCTTCTTTGTCCAACTTGAAGTGAGTGATGGTCAAGATGACTGCGCGAAAACGAGTTTCCAGCAGCTTCGAGCCTCTCCCGCATGCCTCCACCCACACTCTCGTCCCAATACGAATCCCAGTATTCACCTTCCTTGTCTATATGGGCTGACTCTACTCGCTGCCTTACACTCCTCCATCACATTGTGCTACTCCGTATGGACGCACTGAAAGTGCCGTCTTCGATCTCGTGGCTGGCGAAATACTGTAGCAGTCCAACGCGCTGGGTGGTTTGTATAGCGGAGACGGTTGCGTTCTGTCTCTCTTTCAGTTGCAAAAAATACTGACTCCCTCACTCCATGACAAATAAATGGACGAAGCAGCGGTACCGAGTGTACCTACGATTCGGCTTCTCGAACTCTTCTCCAGAGGGTAAGCCTTACCCAATTGATACGGACAAACTTTTACAGTGCGTAGACGAATGTTGTTCTGCAGATCCAGAGCAGTCAACATAAATTATGCGGGACTTGGGGATGAGCAGCCCCAGGTGCAAACAACCCACCAGATTGTTGTTGTGTATGCGCTAGACGAAGTGACCATCGTGTCGAAACCTCGAACGATCTGGCGACGACAACGCACGATTCCAATGTTTGTGGCTGTGCCCATGCGGTCAGTCATCTCAATGAAGAACACAAGGAAAACCGGATTATTCTGTCCCGATCGGTGTTGTTTGGGGTCTAAGATGCAGTCATTTCCGAATTCGCCTCTGACCACCAACATCTCGTACCAAGCTCCACTACCATCAACCAACCCTATTATCAATACTACGACAATGGCGACCACTGTCTACTCGTTTGTTCCGACCCCAGGGTCGCCGCAGCTCTCGTACAGCACTCCATCGTCCGTGAGTCCGCAGCGCAGAACGACCACCAAGAAGTGCACCGCGGCGAAGGCGCCACTCGCCCGCTCGATTCTGCACGCCAAGATGCCGCGCAAGAGCCGCGTTGTGTTCAACTTCACGGTGGAGGAGATGGCGCCGTACTACCATTTGCCACAGCGAGAAGCCGCCAGGCTCCTGGGCGTCGCGGTGATCACGATCAAGCGCACGTGCAAGCGCCGCGGCATCCGGTGGCCGTACCGCGACGCGAAGCTCAAGCAGATCCAGGAAGCACGCGCAAACGCGGCGCTCACCCGGTACCATCAACCACAAATGGACACGCTGCGTGTCTCGGGGATGACGCTGCTCTCAGAAGCCTCGCTCGCATTCGCAAGACTTCCGTTCGAGTGCATGGAGGAGAACGCGAAGAAGGAAGTGGTGTGCGTGTAACTACCACACGCTTCTACGACTTCGCGTCTCCGTGTATATGATGATCTAATAACGACTGTAATATGAACACTTAGCTTGCGCTTCCCATATTCGAATCATGATGTTTAGTTGGACAGCGGCTCTCCCTAAAGCACACGCTCAGGCTTGTCGAACTCATAGGTAGCTGTTGAAGGAAGACGTGATGCTGGGTTCCGAAGAGGCCTCGTAGTGATTGCGTGAGCGCTCGGTAGACGAAGAGCTCTTGAGAGTGAGTAAATAACGGCTGTCATATACCACGCAGTGATGATGGCGAAGGTCTAACGTTGAAGTGCTACTAGCGTTGAAGTGCTATGGTATCCTGTCCCTGGCTTTACCCGAGATCCTCAAAAGATATGGACACTCGCGGTATCAACTGCTGTCTGTCTGTCGCTTCAACTTTAGTGCGCCACAATATGACCTTTCTGAACGGATGATGTGAGGCATCCTGGAAGCTGAGGCCATCATCTGATATATTGCGACATCGCAGGATTTGTGACCAGAAAAGTGAAGAACCATGCGATCCACTTGCGTTCCATAATAAAATCAACCGCACTTCAGTTTTGAATACGCCGTCGCCGACAGCGATGGCGCATTTGGAGAACTTCTTTGTCTTTCTCACTCTGCCTGTCTGCAAAGCGAGATGACTGGTGTTCTTTGGATTACACAGAGTTACCAGCATCTGGAGTGGTCTTTGAATGTTCCTTGTGCGTCAATCCTCAGAAAACTTTCAGAACATTCACTTCGAATGTCGTATGACGTTGTTGATGAAATCACACGTGTTGATAGAATGTAGCTGATGAGGTCGTCTGAAGAGGGCTCGTGGTGTTGCTTGTGCGTCAGTCTTCAGACAACATTTGTCATTCTGCGTATGAACTAATTTGAAAAATTGCTCATCTTCATGTAAGCTGACGCTTGCACTTTGAGCAACACACAAGTTCGTAGGCTTACATGTTTAAAGGTGCTGTGGTAGCTTTGAGAGCGACTTCTCTCGTTACGATGGCATCGCGGTCTTCTTTGTGATCATGCGTAGACGCCCAATGGACAGACGAGTGCAGCAGCCACAATGCTATGCCTTGTGTCTGTGCATGTCACAGTGCTCTATGTTTCAATGAATATTAATATGTCACTCTTTGCGTTAGCGGAAGTGTCGATGATGTCGTACCTGGGCTCGTGGCAAGTAAGTCACTCTTCGTTGATTAACTAGCTTTTGATGCATTTGTGTATGTGAGCACTGCAAAGAATCGCTGTTACTTGAAGGTGATTAATGCTTCATGAGGTGTCGCTCTTGCTGCGCATTGCATTGTAAGCGCGGCTCTACTTTTAAATAAACCCTCCATAATGAAATTTCTAAGAGGGATAATCTGATGAATAATCTGATTGAGTAAATACATGTTTCAATCATAGTGGCTGAAATATCGCCCCGAGCAAACGCAGCAAGTAAAGAGCGGACGTCACAACTCTCCCAGCATGAATAAAAAGCTCAACTTGCCCCCAGTTCTTCGTCGACAGCTTCAGGCGTTTCTCTGACAGGCGAGTCGCCAAGATATATCCAGTGACGAAAATTTCACCGCCGAAGATATCGCTTGCGATCTATTCTCTCAAGGAGACCACGCCAGTATTCTCCAAGTTATATAACTAGGGGTCAAAGTTAGAAATCACATGCCAAATATAACTGGCTAATTGTTCAGCAAATAACATGCAACCGACGCAATTTTTGATATGTCTCAAAGTTACTCGCGCATTTCATTTATCAGACTTGAACTGGTGATTTCTGCGCGCTGCGCTCAATTCCGCACTCGAAGTTGAAGTTGTGAAAAAAGCACTCCTGCATGCCACGTCAGCAGGCTCCGCCATGGTCATCACGACCACCGCGGCGCGCGTGACCACTAGCGTCTACTGCGACGCCATCTCCACGCCGCTGGTCTCGGGATCGGCGTACCTGTGAGCCGCTCACCACTACTGTTACTGGTATTCGTTCGAGAAGAAGCGAGATGCCAGATAATGGATCAACAGCGACTACTAAAAGACATTGTGAACACGATGACACTCATGATCGTGGATGAGTGTTGAACGGGTTTGCACTTCCCATCTCTCGTCATCGTCCGAGAACGATGTTGCAGGAGGACATACTTTCTTCTAGTCAGTGTGTGTTGCACATTTGCATACTAAGATTCAGTCACGCGCTGCACAGTGGGTGCAACT
>JAADXK010001101.1:0-11239 GCA_023337805.1 Globisporangium barbulae | reverse complement strand
GATTTGGACGAACGTCTGATCGAATTTCGACAGCTCTTCGGTGGGTCGCTTGAATGTGCGCGGGATTTGGTGCAACCTTGGGGCGACAATTTTCATTTTCTCGGGTCACTATACCACAGAAGGTCCTGGGATCGTGCATCCTTACAGTTGCTACACTTGTGTGTGTTGGCGCTTGATATCTCGGACGTGCTTGTACGGTCGTTCAGTGGCGCTTGGTGTCTTGAGCGGACTTGTGTGGGTTTGTGTCGCTTTGTGTGTTCCTGGTGGTGGCACTTGGGTCTTGAACGCGCGTGTGGTTGGTGTGTGGGAGGCGTAAGAAGTCTTGACACACGTTTGTGGCGTGTGGTGGGGCTTGTGGCTTCAAACACACGAGCGTGTGTGCTGTGCTGGAGGCTTGCGGTTTTTGGTATTGTGGAAAGTTGGCGGGTGGTTTGGTTGGTCAGCTTATTTCAAAGCGACAGCTAGCTCGATCGGTTCGATGCTCGCTTTTTATGCTGGAGGTCGCTGGATCGAGCCCCGACCGTACGGTTTGCGGTTCGGAATAGTTGGATACGCGTGCTGGAAGATGAATGGCTGTGGTGCAAGGGGGTGGAGGATTCGCTCCCTCTTGCGCTCAGTTTGTTTCAGTTCCAATTTTTCCAACGATGGCGCGGACGAAGCAGACAGCGCGTAAGTCAACCGGAGGCATGGCGCCGCAGAGCAGGCTGGCCGCTCTCGCGGACGCTGCACGTGCCGCTAGCCGAGTTTTTTCGAGCCTGTCGAGATGAAGGATACCTTGCCTTCCGTGTTCGCGGATCGCTACTACGTCTGGTGGGTTGATGGTGAGAAGACGCATGAGAAGAAGGCGCACATCCGCGAGGCAGGCGTACAAGCAGGTGCTGAGTACCGAATACATTGTACCGGCAAGAGCTCTTGCCGCGTTGTTAACGCTTCATCAAAGCAAGGTGCTGTGTGACCCCGTCGCACAACGTGTAACGCCCCGTTACAACATGGCTGTGCTTCGGAGGCGAGTCGCCGGACAAGTCAACGGCAACTTCTTCAGCGAGGTGGCGATCAGCTCGCCGTGCCATTTTTATCTCTATTGCTCTACTTGTTCAACAAAAAATAAAATGTGACTCGCTCTTGCTTTTGCCGTTCTTCATCTTGCCAGCTCGCGCGCGTCGCCAGCAGCAGCGACACCTATCTTACTCTCCATGTAAAGACCAGGTCAGCCTCGTGCTTTTGAAGTTGATGATACTCGCTCGCTCAACTCACTTCCGTTTCAGCTCTTCTTCGTCGTCCGCATCGACCGACTCAGTTTGGACTCAAGCAGGTTAGACCAGAGGGTCGCTATAATTAGCATGGTTGCTTGAGTCACGCCACCGGCAGCGATTTTCTAGCCATAGGAGAGATGGCTGCAGCTCACTGCCTTCGGAGCACGAGCTGTAATCGTGGCGAGAGCGCACTTGCCAGAAGACCAGAACGATCCTGGCCACTTTATCTTGGCAATGTGCCACTCTCGCTCGAAATGTGACTGGAAGCCAACTCATAAATCAGACGAGACTCATTCAAACGACCTTCGCGCGACACTCTAGTCCTGCCTCACGGATCCTGATTCATCTCACCTTCACGCGACATTCATCATTTTCGCGCAACCTTCGCGTCACATTTCTCCAACTAAAAACCAGGTTGGGTTCATGCTGTCGCCGCCGCCAGCCCTCGTGCGCTCATACTTTCTCACAAGCGCCACCAAGCGCAAGCGATCGATCGAGTGACGGAGTGAGAGGCAAGCACCGCCATTCCTCTTGCATCAGGCAGCCATGGCGGCGTTTTCTCCATGGACGTCGGCGAGCCGCATGTCGCGCGACGCCGATCGGCCGCTCGCACCGTCGCCCATTACCAAGGGCTACGGCTCGGTCTCGCGTGATGACACGCGCTGGGACTACGTGATGGTCTTTCCGAACCCGCCCAAGGAGACAATCGAGGCCGGCGACCAGCGCGACGCGATCATCAAGCGCCTGCGCACGGCCGGGCTCGAGACCAAGCTCTTCTACTCGGTGGGCGGCGAGCTCGTCTTCTGCAAGATCCGCGCGCCCGAGGAGCTGCTCAAGGACGAGGCCGAATCCATTCGCATGCACCTGCAGCTGGACCCGGACGCACTGCGCAAGGCGTCCGCCGAGGGTCTCCCAGCGCACAACATCGCGCCGTTCCCGATCCGTGACGTCAAGCGCCAGTACTCGTACAGCCCGTTCGAGTACATCTTTGCGGCGTACATGCAGCACAGTGAGGCGCAAAAGTACTTTATGAAGAAGGGCAAGAACGGCTCGCTCTTCGGCAGCACGGAGCGCCTGTCGCTCATCGAGCACATCATCACGAACCACGGCAACGGCGCCGGGTGCGACATCGAGCGCCTCATCTACGACGGCGTGATCGTCGAGTGCTTCCCGCTGCACGAGGACGACCAGAAGATGGACTTGAAGGCGCAGTGGATCCAGTGGAACACGTCGCCCATGAGCCAGCCGTTCGACCGCATCTGCAATTACTTCGGCGTCAAGATCTCACTCTACTTCCTGTACCTTGGCCACTACACCAAGTGGTTGCTCTACCCGGCGCTCATCGGGCTCATCCCCGGGTTCCTTGACTACCTCGTGCCGCGCACGCAGCACAAGGCGATCTTCTCGTACCTCTCGCCAGCCTTTGGCGCGTTCATGACGATCTGGATGACGATCTACCTTGAGGACTGGAAGCGCCTGAACGCGCGCGAGACGCTGCGCTGGGGCACGTCCAACTTTACGCAGATCGTGCAGCTGCGTCCGCAGTTCCAGGGTGAGAAGATCCCGTCGCCGATCAACGGCCGCCCGACGCGCTACTTTAGCCCGCGCGAGAAGTTCAAACGCGTGGCGTACAGTTGGATCGTGATCTCTTTCTTGATCCTGATCGTCTTTGCGCTCGTGTTTGCGATTTTCGTGCTGCGCTACGACCTCACGAAGGGCGACGCCGCCGACGACCTCGTCGTGTACCACATCCAGCTTGGACCGATGGTCGCGGCCACGGCCAACGTCGTGCAGATCACGATCATGACCAAAATCTACGGCATCGTCTCAATTTTTCTGAACGACCAGGAGAACCACCGCACGGACATTGAGTACGAGAACAGCCTGATCATCAAGACCGTGATCTTCCAGTTCGTGAACAACTACGCTGGTCTCTTCTACGTCGCGTTCCTCAAGGACAACATCGAGGGCTGCACGATCAGCTGCATGTACGAGCTCGAGTACACGGTCGCGATCGTCTATTGCTCGCGCCTATTCATCGGCAACATGACCGAAGTGGCCATCCCGCGCTTCTGGGTGTACGTGAACCAGTACCGCCTAATCGGCAGGCTCACGGGTGCGGCGGACCCGGAACTCGAGGCGCGCAAATCGGCGGCCGAGCGCGAGCTCTTTATGTCGCAATACGACTGGCGCGGCACGTTCGACGACTACACGGAGATGGCGCTCCAGTTCGGCTACACGACGATGTTCGTCGTATCGTTCCCATTCGCGCCGCTGCTCTCGTACCTGAACAACTACTTTGAGATCCGCTTGGACGCCTACCGCTTGATCTTTGAGTCGCGTCGCCCACGGCCGTACAACGTGCGCGACATTGGCTATTGGTACCAGGTGCTGCAGGCCATGGCGGCGATCTCGATCTGCACGAACGGCGGCGTTGTCATCTTCACGGGCAACTACTTCAACGGTGTGTCTGTGGCCATGCGCGTGTGGTACTTTACGCTCTTCACCGGCAGCATGTTCTTCTTCAAGTACCTGCTCGAGGTGTGCATCAACGATACGCCCGAGAGCGTCGCGGCGCAGCGCAAGCGCGGCGAGTTCCTCATCAGCAAGGTCTTGTACCACGTGCCCGACGAGGACACGTTCCGCCCCGTGCTCGACGGCGACGACAGCGAGAACCCGAACGAGGACATTGTCACGATCCACAACGCGGATATTCACGAGATGGAAGACTCGAACGTGGTGTAAGTGAGGGCTTGTGCTGTACCGAAGGGTGCTGCTGAGCGCGACGAGCGAGAAAAGCAGTTTTGTTTCTGGAGAAAGCGTATCGCGTTGCAAGGGAAAGAAAAATGGGAGGTTGTAGGCGACGCCATGGGCGCAAGGGCTTCTCGAAGGCTTCTTGTGTCTGCAGCATCTTGCTTACTGGTAACGAACTCATGGAATGAAAGAGCTGAGCTTGACAAGCATGAGCGCGAAAAAGATCGGCGAACAGGTAGTTGATTGTTTCGTTTTGGTCGGATCATGGCGCAGAAACTGGCATCATTTTTGTGGGCCACCCAAGTGAGTAACGCAATCAGCTGGTCCATTTTTCTTGAAGGATATGCTACATTTTTGGCCAATAGAATAGCAATATTAAAGATGTAGCCAATGATAATTGACTATCTATGTAAAATCTATATTAACAGCGAATGAAAAGCATGAATTTGTGGAACGTTTCGGCGTGTTTGAGCTTCTCGAAATCGCGTGTTTGGGTTGAGAAGAGGGAATCGAAGGACCTTTGTCCAATCGTGGGCACTTTTCCTTGTGTAGCATACTCCATGCAAGCATTAGAGATTGATGACCTGAAGTGCAAATCATCTCAGCTTTCATCGCCCAGAACATTAGCGTTTGCCTGGCAAGTGCACGCTGCGTTCCTCACAAATTCATTACAGGGAGCCAGGAGACGTTCGCGTGGTTAATGCTGATGCTTCATCATGCCACCAGCGCAGTGTACTTCATAAAGTTGCAATATTCGTTGAGTAGTTATTTCTCTACTTCCGCTTGCATATCTCCTCTGTACATGCCAAATAGGTAAATTGACTATGCATAAAGAAGGGATAGCTTGTGAGAAACGCCGAAAGCATGGAGGATGGGATAGGAAGGGAGGAGTGCATATGGGCCGAATGGCGCTCATTTGATCAAACCACACAGCCCGCCGTCGCCTCTGCTCACTAGTGGTGGCGCCGGCTTCCCCCGCGCACGATCCCCATCGTCCCGCCCACCGTACGCACGGCGCCAGCGCTCGTCTGATAGCGATCGAGCGTTAGTGTCTGCTTCACGAAGTGCGCGCGCGTTGATAATATGCGACAGTGGGCGGATAATGGCGCAGGAGGGGCATCGACGCGCAGGCTCAAGAGCCCGATGTCGTCACCCATTATGGACGCCAGTGTCGTGCTCAGCAATACGCCCAGCAGCAGCAGCTCAGGCGCGTTCCTGGGCGCAATCGACGTCCAGAGTGACGACGATCTCACACGATTCCCGAGCGAGTGGTATCACGTGGCGGCGCTGTACCCGTTCCAGCAGCAGCCCGTGACGCAGCAATTGCAGCACCTGCACCTCGAGGCGCACCAGCAATTCCAGCAGCAGCAGATGCCCCAGCACGAGCCCTTTCAGCACCTCACCTCAGCGTCAGTGATATCTTCAAATAGCAACACCTCCTCAGGCTTCCACTGTCCGATCTGCCTCCGAGTCTCAGCGCAGACGCCGATCCGCCAGGCGTGCGGCCATGCGCTCTGTCTCCAGTGCACGCAGCAGGCCATCTCGATGCTCGGGAGCTGTCCGTTGTGCCGCACGCAGCTCATATTTGATGGGAACAACACCATCGATAGCAGCCATGGACGGAACGTGAGCGGCGGCGCTGAGGTTATGGAGCACGGGTTCTTATCTAACGACATGTCCTTCGGCCAGGTAGGTGAAGGAAGAAAGAGCTATGGAGATGTCACGTTCGTAATCGTTCGTGTCCAAACGCTGACTGTATCTGGTAATGTATTGTCGTACGTACGCTCACCACAGGCGAGGATACAGGTCCAGCAGCAGCAGTTCGACGGCGCGTACTTGGCGCAGCACGAGGACGCGTTCCAGAGCCACCACCGGCAGGGTGTGACGTCGCCCGTGCCGTTCGAGGCGAGGGACCTTCACTCTGACTCGGACCTCACACTTCAACTTGACAATCTGAGCGACTTTGGGGACATGATCGACCTACCGGACTTGGTGGCGTCCGACTCGGAGCTCTCGCGCTATTCGCTCGCTACCGTCGCGGCAGCATCAGTCGCCGCCGCTGGCCCAGTTGTGAGTTGCTGCACTTGTCACTGCTGATGCTAGGAGGATGCCACATGTCACATATACATACAACGAGACTAAACCGAACCACTCGTTTATCCTACTAGGCTGGGCTCGTAGCTGCTCGGAAAGCCACCCGCGCGCCGCGCAGGAAAGCTGGCGGCGCAGAGCCGCTAAAGCGCGACAATGGCGGTGGCATAAGGGCCGGTAGCAGCACATCGGCGGCGGCAATCGGCAAGAAGCGCAAGCGGAAAGCGCCGGAACTGGTGGACGAGAGCCTCGCGTGGGCGCAAGTGGACGTCGAGGGCGAGATCCCAGCGCAGCGCTACGACTGCGGCTTTGCCGTGTTCGAGTCCAACCTGATTGTCGTCGGCGGTATCGTGGGCAACCACCGGCTGAACGACCTGTATATTCTAGAGACAGACCACAGACCTGCGCGCTGGAAGAAGCCGCTGACGACGGGCACGCCGCCGCCCACGGGCAGTCTCCTGCAGACATTCGTGATTGGAGAAACGCTGTACGTGATTGGCGGCACGAACGACGGCAAGTTCCTCAACGAATTGCACGCGATGAACCTCAGTACGTTCGCCGTAAAACCTTGGGTTTCCCATTGTGCGTGGTTTCATTGATAGCTTACTGACAATGCGTTTGCTGAACGATTAGAATCAGGCGAGTGGAAGTGGGAGCGCCTAACGATCGCAGGGCAGCCACCGTCGATGCGGTACTGGTACTCGGTCTCAGTTTTGGGCGGCGTCGCGATTCTCTACGGTGGCTACGGCCACCCACAGCGGCTCGGTGACACATTCGCGCTCCGCTTCGACACTGAGATGCCCACGTGGACAGAGCTCCAGCCGAGTGGTGACCTCCCTGGTCCGTCCTCCACCCACTCGGTGTGTGTTCACAAGAGCAAAATGTACATCTTTGGTGGCTACGATGGGAAATCGCGTCGCAGTCAGTTGCATGCGTTTAGCATCGTGTCCAAGACGCCAGACTCGATTGAAAGCGCGTGGGAGCAAGTCATGACACTGGGAAGAGGCCCAGCACCACGGTACACGCACTCGAGCGCGAGCATAGGCTCGACGATGCTCATCTACGGCGGCAACAGCGGGTGTCTCAAGGGCGATCTGCACCTCCTAGAATTCGGTACGTTGACTCGTGATGAGTCAGTTTGTAGCTGTTTGTAGCCATTCATTTCTACCAAGAGCTCATTTCGTGTCTCATTGTCGTATTGGTGTAGATGGCGTGGAGCTCCCGACGTGGAAGCTGGTCAAGTGCGAGCACGCGCCGCCGCCGCGCGAGTGGCACCGCGCAGTCGTGCTGGACGGTGCGATGTTCGTCTTTGGCGGCCACACGGCCGAGGGCAACGAGAACAAGCTCTTTAAGCTCACGACCAAGGTGGCGGTGACGCCATGAGGCACTAACGAATTACAAATATGAACCAAGCGCGAATTAATAAGCACCAAAATTGAAATGGCGATGAAATAATGAGATCGGTGGATGCCGTTCATTATGGAAAGCCAAAGATGTAAAGGTTCGTCATTGTTGTGCATGAGATGGATACAATCCAGTCAGCTCAATGAAGAGGATCGGTGTGCTCCATGTGGACGCCCCCTATGTACATATGTGTCGTCTAGCAGCCAGTATGCCTGACTAACCTCTACAATCACTGGACAGCTATCCATCTCGCTAGATCTTCAGCATCTCAGAGGTGCGGCGGGGGCGCACTCATGCAGACGGAAGGATTGCCCCGAGCGCCTGGCGTCCGTATCCATGCAGACGAGCCTCTAGCAACCGGCTTCGCCCACCGACTAGACTGTCCGTGTGGTCAAGCTTTACATATTATCGTCTACTACGACACAAATTGTAAACATGTAGAGGACGTGGGGCACCAACACCTGCCTGCCTGTCTGCACTCAAGCAAACGTATTTGATTAGGTGTGCCAGCTGGCGGCCGCGCTCTCGACCGAGTGTCCCCTACAAGTAATCCATCGATCTTTCCACGGAAAGACACACAGCCTATCGAAAGTCTCTTTCCTCTCTCTCGCAGTCCCGCATTCCTCAATTTCCCATCTTTCGATCATCATGAAGACGATCATTGCCGCCACGACGCTCGCCATCACAACCGCCGCGCTGCTCGTCGCTTCACCGACTGTCAATGCGACTGAGAGCACGACGGCGCTCAACTTCACGGACGCGCCGTGCTGCACGAGTCAGCCGGAGGACCAGGTCTGCTTCTTCGAGGAGCCTGACTACAAAGGCAAGTGCGCGTGCTCGGGGCTCGAGCCGGCCGTCGAGGACATCAAGCTCGGCAACGGCGGCGCCTACGGCAGCGTACGCCTTCCAGACAACGAGAAACTCGTACTCAACGTGTTTAAGGACGACTACGTGCGCAACACCAAGAGCTTTGAGGTGTCGAGCGCCACGGGCGGCATCGCGCGCCGCTTTGCTGTTGGCAAGCGCGACTCAGTCTGCCTCTACACGAAGGCCAACTTTCACGGCGAGAAGCTCTGCGTGCTGCCTGGTGGCAAGCGCCACCACTGCGTCGACGGCTTCGCGAGCGTGCTTTTCTTCCCGACGAGCAACCCACACGTGCAGGCGGACATCGCGAATGACCAGTGCCACTCGGCGTCCGCAGGACTGCTCGGCAACGAGACCGAGACGGACCGACGGCGCTTCGACGTCACGCTCACGTACGTGACCGCCAACACGCAGAAGCAGAGCGAGCGTTAGGAAGTGTGACGCAGCGGTCTATCGTTTTGGTCGCTTGTCTGGTTTAATTGTTAAAACGCATGAACGATTTCCATGAACGCGCTAGGACGAAGGTGTCCATTTTCGCCCCCGCGTTCGTGATGGCTTTGTCCTTTTCCTGGTAACAATAGCGCAAACGTTATTCGACCCTCATGGGGTACAATATCCAAAATTATAATCGATTCCTTTTCGACCAATCACGGGATCCTGAATGACGTCCTGAAAAATGGTGCCCAATAAAATGGCAGGCACAAAACGTGATGATGGGAGAGAACCAGTCGCTCTCGATGCTTCAACGCCACGTGCGCTGTCGCTCTGATCGCGACGCGTCGGCCTCCCGCAGAAGCAGAAGCAGTCGCGCAAGCATGCGCGGACGAACGCGTGGGTCCCGTGTGCGCAACGCCGCACTCTCGCTCGCGGTGGTCGTCGCGGTGCTGATGGGTTCAGTGACAGCGAATCTCGAGGCCGCTGAACGCGACGAGGGAGAGATCACGGCGCTCAACAGCATTGGACTGTCGAACGAAGCCTCACCAGCACCAACACCTGTACCTGCGTCAACACAAGAGGCCTTCCAGTCATCTGCAGCATCTGAAGCAGACGCGTTTTCGTCCTCGGCGTCGTTCTCTTCAAGCAGCAGCGGTGATGAAGACGAGATTGTCGCTCACAAGCCTGTTCACGACCACGACCTCGTATTCAATGAAGGCAGTGTCGACGAAATGGACTGGATCAGCAGCAGTGGCGATCAATCTCACAGCAGCTCTGGCAGTCGCGAAACGAACACTACTGTTACAATTGAGTTCCTCCAGCCGCTCTCAACGAGCCAACGCGGCAGCAACGACGGAAGCGAAAGCGAGAGTGAAGTGGCGTTCCCCACGAGCAGCAGCAGTAGTGCCAGCGCCAGCGGCAGTGGACGCGCACAGGACGATGTTGGCTATCTCGCCAGCAGTAGCAACAGCGGCAGCAGCAGCGGACAAAGCGACAGTGCTGATGGGTTCGAAGACCATAACGCCACTTCCGTTCGTCTAAGCAGCAGCAGCAGTGATTCAGTCTCTGGCTCAGGCTCTAGTATCGTGATCGACACGGTTGAGCTCAGTGCCACTCTCACGTCAAGCTACGCAGCCGACAAGCAGGATGTCGACAAGTCGTACTCGCTGACCATCGAGCCAGTGGCGACAATGACCCACTTCGCATCTGCATTGACCGCCGGCAGTGGCTCGGACAGTACCGGTCCAAGTGACTCAAGGTCTGCGTCTAACTCTGAAGAGCCAAAGACGGACGCGCCGTCGCAGATGCATGGCGTCCCGTCCAACCCGACCCTCGTGAGTGCCGTGGCCCACGATGGCCGCGCCGAAGTGACATGGAAGACCCCGGACGACGACGGCTCGGACCCGATCACCGCGTATGAGGTGAGTTGGTTCGACGAAGAGGACAACGCGCTTGTGGGTACGCAGGTCGTGGCGCAGATTGCAGCGTCGCTCACGGCCGTGAAGAACGCTTCGTCGTCCTCGGCTACCAACTCATCCACAACGGCCACTACTACAAGCACGACGACGACTGCAAAGAAGGCGGATAACTTGCCCACGTCCACAGTGATCTCGCATCTGCTCAACGGCAAGTCGTACACGTTCAAGGTGCGCGCGAAGAACGTGAATGGCTTTTCAGTCTGGTCGGCCAAGTCGCTCGCCGTGAGTCCTCTCCATCCGCCGGACCTCTGCGGCCGCATCTCGTGCTCGGGCCGCGGCATGTGCTTCCCAAACTACCACCAAGAGCGGACGATCGTGCCGTCCCGCAAGGTCAAGCGTTCCATGAAAAGTGTGGCCAGTGCGGACGACGCGGCGTCGTCGTTGGACGCGCAGTGCTTTTGCCGTCCCGGGTTCCGTCCGCCAGACTGCAGTGTCAAGGACGACAAGACATTGTTTGTATGGAAGGTGAGCGAGTGGAGTAGCTGCTCGAGCGGCTGCGGCGGCGGCAAGCGCTCGCGTGAGGCAACTTGCTGGGAGCTGGCCACGGACAAGCCAGCGGCCGCGAGGGACTGCGCGGAGCTTAAGAAGCCGTCGCTCACGGGCATTTGCAACGGCATGGAGTGCGGCTCGAAGCTCGTGTCGGTCAAGTACGAGGTCGAAATGAGCTACGACGAGGTGCTATTCAGCCCCGAGGCCATCGAGGCCTTTGAGCTCGCGTTCACGACCGAGGTCTCAGCCGCGCTGCAGATCCCGCGCACGCGCCTCGAGGTCACGGCACTCAAGCGCGGGAGCATCGCCGTGTTCTTCCAGATCCTGCCAGCGTCGCGCGTGGGCGAGAAGTCGCTCAACGACATTGTCGAGCAGCTCCAGGACGAGCTCGACAACGCGACGAGTACGCTGCGCTCCAAGGGCACGTTCGCGCGGCGCGTGGAGCCCAACGGCGTGAAACTGAGCTTCTCG
>JAADXK010001100.1:0-11263 GCA_023337805.1 Globisporangium barbulae | reverse complement strand
GAGTGGTTCGGCCTCAACGCGTATCAGTACTGCGACGGCACGGTCACGGACGTGAGCAAGGCTACGGGCTTCTCCGAGCTCGTCACCACGTTCCTCTCGTACAAGACGTCGATCCCAGTGATGCTCACAGAGTTTGGCTGCCTCGACAAGAGCTTCCCGACTGTCGGCAAGTACGATGCGCAGCGCACGTGGCTCCAGGCCGGCTGGCTCTTCACCAAGACCTTCCGCGACGTCTTCAGTGGCGGCTTTGTGTTCGAGTTTTCGACCGAGAACGCCAACTCCAAGACGGGTGACGACGCGTCCGTGTACCCGTTCACGACCTACGGCGCGCAGAACTACGGCCTGGGTTACTACTCACCGGAGGACTGCGACCACTCGAGCGTCTCGTGCTCGTACAACCCGATGCCCAACTACTACAACCTCTCGACGCAGTATAACTCGACCGACACATCGGACGAGGCGAAAATGTCGGCCTTCACCCCTGACAGCGACCGAAGCTCGCCTCCAGCGTGCCCCTCAGGCTTCGCGACGCTTGCCAGCATCACCTGGGATGCCGACAGCGAAGTGAGCCTCTCGTGTCCAAGCAAGGCCTCGAGCTTCGTGTGTCCGAGCCAGACGTCTAGCGGTACTTGGACTGGCAGCAACACAGCCTCGAGCTCCGACTCGGTCACTTCGACGGGCTCCACCACGGGAAGCTCGACCACCACCAGTGCCGCTCAGAGCTTCAGCGTGTTTCAGAGCAGCGCGATCGCCGCCTTGGCGATCTCGGTCGTGTCTGCCACCTTCTTGTAAAATATACGTGTCGCCGACTTTTGCTTCTTGCCGCTTGGATAGACGATACCATCGGATAAGCTTTCGAATATCACTCTGCATGCATTGTTCATGGTGTATTACTTCGAGAATCGAGTCGGCAAAATGTTTGAGTTGGGATGGTAATGACATCCTGCTGAAGCAGAAAAGCGTGACTGAGCAGTGCGCGTCTATCGAAATGACGAAGACCGTTAGCTGTCGAGCAGGCAAGTTCAGCAGTACTTACCTACTAAGAGAAAGTAACGGTAGTGTGTGCGTGCGCGCGTGGACTAGAGTCGGGAGAAGCCGACTGCTGTCCGGAAGCACTCGACCATCTTCTTCAGTGCCCACTCTGGCATCTCTGCTGTCACGGGCAGGTACACGAGGCTAACGAATAATAGATGAGCGCCAGAAGGTACTTCAGAATTACTTGAGTAATCTAGACAGCAGGAAACGTACTGTGTCATGATGAACTTGGCATTCTTTGGGTCGTGCTCCGCTCCGTATGGGCTGATACAAGTAACGGTCAACAATGTTAGTGACCGCAGTTTGATGAGAGACTTTTTGCGAGTATCTGGAATCTCAATCCTCACCTTGGGACGAAAGCCAGCTGCGTCGCACCCGACGTGACGTCAAAGCCCTATTCGCATGGAAGAAAACAAGAATCCAAAAAGGAGAGCGTCACGCTACTGTTGTCACGCGCACCGACATTGAGAATGGCGTGACGTACCTGGGCGTTCATGTAGTCGACGACATCCTGTGGGGACGGCACTACGACGGGGAAGAGCCAGTAGTAGTGCTCCTCGGCACTGATCGCAGGAATCTAAATGGCAGTTCACAAGCATTCGGACGTTAGTACACATGATGCAGGTCAGTGCCAGCCACTTTGAATACAAGTTTTGTACCTGGACTTTCGGGATCTTGCCGACTGCGTCACGGAGCTGCTCGCTTTTGAGTCTGAAGTGTAAACAAGTCATGAGAGAACGTCAGTATGTGTTGGTGAGAAACTCAGGTAGCAAATTCCACGTGATGGTGATTTTACAGCATGTGCAACGCACTTTCTCAGGTTGATGTATGGGTCATCGACTGTCGAGAGGCGGTGGTACAGCAGACCGAGCAGCGCCATCGAAGGGCGGAACTGGAGCAGCGACACCAGTTCACCGCCACTGAAGCCGCGGATCGCAGACGTGATCACCTGGTCGTGGTTGGCTATTACGATCATTGAACACACCACAGTGTCAGAATCAGAGCAAAAATGGCCACCATGACATCATACACAACAGTATCCATATAAACGTACCACCAACAGCTCTGCACGCGTGGAGGAAGATCCCGTAAACCGCAGGTGTGGTCACCCCGTGGAAGAATCCGTACTTGAGCAGGCGCTGGAAGAAGAACAGGTTCGTTCGGCTCGGGTACCGCCTCTCGCGACGCTTCATCTCTTCGAGCACGAGTGGGTTCTTGACGCGCACGAGCGCGCCGCCAAAGGCCGTCGCGGTCTTGATCGAGCCAAAGCTGAACATAGACACGTCGGCGCGGCGCTCGCCCGTGTAGTTCATGCCGGAGAACGCCTGCGCGCAGTCCTCGATCACCATGAGGTCGTGCTCGTCCGCAAAGTCCAAGACGGGCTCGAGCGGGAAGCGCGAGCCAAAGATGTGCGCGATGAGGATCGCTTTCGTGTTCTTGGTCACCGAGCGCTTCAAAATGTCCATGTCGACGGCCAGCGTCTGCGGGTCCAGGTCCACAGGCACGGCCACGAGGCCGTGATACTTGACCAGGTAGAGCATGTCTGGGATCGTGATGGCGCTGCAGAGGATCTCGCTGCCCTTGGGCAGCTTCAGCGTCTGCAGCAGCAGGTCAAAGCCCGTTCTATAGAGACACCAGCGCCATACGCTTATATTAGCGATCGCATACGTCACCATAGACACGCATAGTAAACATGAAGCGTACCGGACGGAGAGCGTGACCATGGAGTGGCCCGACGGGTCCCAGTGTCTTGTGAGCCTGCGCTCGTACTCGTCCCGCTGGCTCTCACGCAGCGTGAAACACGACTGCAGGCCCGCGGCCACATCGTGGTACGTGATGTCGAGCTTCTTGCGCGGGAAGATCGCCCACGGGCACGACGCCGACAGGTTCTCCAGCGCGCCTGCGGTCGTGCGCGTGCGCACAGACGACAGAGACAACATGACACGGCGGTGTGTGAGCTAGAGCCGTAGAAATAATAATACGTCAATAAACGAGAGGACTGCGAGACGCACCGAAGGGCTTGAGCGTCACGCGCTTCGCCAGCACAGAGGAGGAGGAGGCAGGCGCGGCATCGGCGACGGAGGCCATGGGCTCTGGTGTTGTCGCTATTGTGGGATGTTGAACGTTGGGGACTGGGCTAGATCACGTCGAAACTGTACCGAAAACACAATGATCCTCGGTCATAGAATTGTAGCCCAGCGTGTACTATTATTATCACCATGAAAGTGCACAAGGCACATGACGACGTCCACTAGCAGCAGCCCAGCGGAGGCGACCGGAAGCGCCAGGCGCCGCTCGTAGACCTAGTTATCCGCAAGCGCGCGATCAAACTGGTGCTGGTCATAGTATCCCATTTTGTCCCAGAAAGGATAGCATTCAAGTGCAAAGCAGGCATTTGAATGAGACCACGAACGAGAATTCGCAGCTAATGTCTGAACTCGATCTTACTTGCGCGCCTTCTCTTGGTCATCAGGATTCGTGAGCGCTGCTGTACAGAAGCCGCGCATGAGTGGCTGGAAGAGCATGCAGTGTGGCGGCGCGAAGTCTTCTGATTCCTTTGGGAGGTCAAAGTGTTCGCAAAGTGAGACTTCAGCGACTGGCAGCAGATAACTTTTGTTCGCGTCACGCAAACCGAGGAGCGTCAACATCGTGAGGCCGTCGCCAGCACTTTCGCCAACCACGATGATGTTGCTCGGCAAGACCTTATAATGCTCCACCAGGTACTCGTAGGCCAGACGCGCGTCTCCTTGCGGCATGTGTCCGGAAAGAAGCAGTTAACCACCAATCGTTAACCACTCATCGATCGACAGGAATCCCATCCCACAATCGTGAAGATCTCGTGATCTGTGTCTTATTGCTGCAGTAGAGGACGCCTCGCCCACTTTCGTTCTGTTGTGAAGTTGTCCAAGTGATCGCCAGCACAGGACCAACGTCGCGATACCTTTCGCGCTGCTGACAAGTGAGCTCGTCTTCTCAAATTTTCCATCCAAAATCGACTGTGTGCATGATATTTTTCAAATGTTTCGTTCAGATCACCTGCTTGGGTCGTTCTCGTCCTCGAGCTTCTTCTTGAGCACCGGTGCAGAGTTCGTTCGATTGACTCCTTTCGGGAGCTCAAAGGTGGAGCCACCACCTCCAGGGTTCGTGATTGGCGGCAGTTTCTTGCTCAGAGGCGTCAGCGCTGCCACTGACGCCGAGCTAGTCACTCCAGCAGAAGAAGCGTCCAGCCCTCCGGCGCGGCCGTTCCACTCGGCCTCCTTCTTGGCCTGGCGCTTGGCGTCGTCCACTTTCTTCTTGCGCTGCTGCTGAAGCTTCTCCTTGTGCTTCTTGAGGGCTGCAGCCGACAAGGGACGGCGCGAGAAGAGTCGCGAGCTGCTGTCTTTGCCCGTGGATGTCATCTGAGAGGACTCGACGCCCGTACCAGCGCCCACCGCCGCCATCTTGAGCTTGAAGGCGCTCCCAGGTCCAGCCATGGAGGGTTGTTGCTGTATCGATGCGAATGTACCTCCAGCGTCAAGATCGTCAAAGAGCTCACTCTCGGCGTTGCTCGGCGCCACCTGCTCGCGCACGTCAACCACGCAGATCGTCTCGACGCCGATGAGGCCGCTGTTTGCGGTCACGGTGGACGCGCCAACCGCGCTGCTCATCGCGTGTGCGTTAGTCATAGATGAAGAAATGCTGGTCGTGCCCAGTGCCTCGATCTTCCCGCCGGCGTGCACGTACACGTGCTTCGTTCGCTCGTTGCGCTCGAGTGCCTCCGCGAGCACCTTGATACCCTCCTTCGTGATACCGTTGCCACGCAGATCCACGTGCCGCAGGTGGCAGCTGGCGTTGCTCAGGATCGCGGCGATCGCGCGCGCACCTTCGCTCGTGATCGCATTGCCGCGCAGCTGGAGCTCCTTCACGTTCGGCGCATTTCGCAGCAGTGCAGCGATCGCGTGCACTTCTTCGTCGCCGACGCCGCTCTCGGGGAGATTGAGAATACCAAAGTCCCCACCATCACCACTATTACCTGAATGGTAATGACTTTGCGTCATCATCAGCGTCGCGCGGGACTTGATCTCGTGCACGTACCGCAGCAGCGTCTTGCGCTTGGCGTCCTCCTCTGTCGTGAGCTTCTCCTGCATGAGCATGGCCTTGCGCGACAGGTGGCTGATCTGGTCGCTCTTGGCCACAAGGTGCTGCCGGATCTCTTCAACCGCGTCCTCGGCCGTCAGGATCGCCGACAGCAGCGCCGCGATACGCTCCACGAGCATCTGCTTGGTGTTCATGCTCTTCTGCGCGCGCTTGAGAAACGCGTTGATGTTCATCTTGTCGAGAAACTCGATCGCCTGCTGCTGCGCCTTTGGAGCCGCGTGCTGGCGCTTGGCTTTGATCACGAGTAGTCCGCCGTGGGACGCCCGAGACTCGATGAAGAACCGTCCATTGAGGGCATCAGCGGCATCGTCCGGGTGCTGCGGGTCGTTGATACCATCGCGGCCAAACGTCCCGCCACCCGCTCGGTTGTTCGATCCATGACCTTCTTGGTTGTCGTGGTCGAACACGTTGCTCGAGACGCCCGAGTTCTCCATCGCGACCGAGAGCTCGCCGATCTTTTTCTGCAGCGCGTCCATCTTGATGTTCTGCGCATCGAGCTCGTCCTGCTTGCAGCGCAGCGCCTCGGTGACCACACGGTTGCTCTCGGCGGTTGCGTGGAGCTTGTTCGTGACCTCGGCGCTCTTCTCCTGGAGACTCGTAATTTGCGCGTGCATTTTCTTTATCTCCTCCTTGGTCACGATCTTGGCCTCCTCGTCCGCCTGCATCTTGTTGAGCAGGAACGCGATGCGGCCGCTCATGGTCTTGATCTTCTCCTCAAGCACCTTGCGCTCCTCCGCTTCCTTGAGCTTCGCCTTGACCTCCTCGCTGCACCGGATGCTCAGCTGCGCGTTGTGCTTCTTCAGTGCCTGGATCTGCTCGAGCATCACTTTCTTGTCCATCTCGGACTTGACGCGCGCCTTGCCCTCTTGTGTACCCTCCTTCAGCAGCCGCGAGTTCTTCTTCTTGAGCCCAAGCAGCTCGAGCTCTTTTTGTTTCAGTCCGTCGATAGCCTTGGTCTTGCCCAGTTCGGCGAGCTTGAGCCGCTCGAGCAGCTGGAAGACCTTCTCCGCCATCTCGCGTAGCTGCTCGGCCGAGTCACGGTTCTCCGCCTCCATACGCGTGCGCTCTTGCTCGGCCTTCTCGAAGCGCTGCTGCAGCCCCTGCTTGTCCTTCATGAGGTTGCCGTTTTCGATGAAGAAGTTCTTGTTGGCGTCGATCTGCGCGCGCTTGGCCTTGGACTCGAGCTGCAGCTGCGTCTCGAGCTCCTGATTGCGCTCATGGAACTTGCGCAGCTTGTCCTCGAGGCCGCTCACCTGGTCGTCACTTTGGCGCTTCACCTCCTCGAGCTGCTGGATCTTCTCAAGTAGCTGGTACTGCTTCTCCTTGCGCACGCGGAGCTGTTCCTGGAGTGCCTCGAGCTCCACCTGTGTCTTCATCTTGAGCTCCGTGTTGCATGCGCGCAGCTGGTCGCTCTCATTGCGCAGCAGCCGCACTTCCTCAGCGCGCAGCTGACCCTCGCGACTCGCGCGCGACGCGATCTCTTCGTGAGTCTTTGCGGTAGCGAGCAGCGACGCGTACTTGGTCTGCAGCGCGTCGAGTTCGGCTCGCAGCGACGCAACCTGTGACGCCAAGTTCGAGGACTGGGACTCTTCGTGCTCGAGTAAGCGCAAGAGTTCCGTGTTGTGGTCGGTCAGGACCTTGATCTGCGTGTCTCGCTCTTCCATGCCAGCCTAGAAATACAACAAGAAATCAGAGTGACTACGAACATCAACATCAAAGACCAGATTCTCTATTGGTACCTGGGACTTCTTGAGGTTCGTCTCGGCCGCGCGCGCCTTGCTCTGGAGCTCAAAGTTCTCGTCACGCAGCGTGCGGTTCTCCTCCTCGAAGCGCAGCTTGTGCATCTTGAGCGCGTTGATCTCGTCGTCCATAGCATTGAGCGAGAGCAACAAATGTGAATTTTGCTCGCCCAGAATGCGCATCTGCTCGTCTTTCATCGCCAGTGCTTCGCTCGCGCGGCTCTCCTTGTTGCCCTTCATCGCCATGTTTGCAACGGCACTGGGCGCGTCAATCGCCTATGGAGATAGGATGTTAGAGACTGTCGGGAGTGAGCAGCCATGCATGTTGTGAGGGACACTCACCTCGCTAGGCATCCGATAGGGTGGTTGGCTCATGTCAAAGCCCACGAGTGGCTTCAAGCGGAAGCAGAGGAGCAATGGTAGTCTACTGTCTCGCACTCTCGTGCCCTGGTTCGCTTGAGGTCATTGCTGCTGCTCTAATTCGAGAGACCGAAGGCTTGGGGGATGGCTGACGCTGTTATTTTAGTCCCTACACTTGGGAAGAAACCCCAATGAAATCGAGCTTGCCTGTCACGTCAGTGACTGCGAGAAGAGCTTCAGACACAATCGAACGGGACCAATACGGAGATCTCAAATGGACTTTGTCGATAAATTCATTTCGCTGTACTGTGCTGTTTGTGGACAAACTGTGAGTGGCAAAGCCCAGACGGATGCGATAAGCAGCAAATTCATACAAATCGCTGTTGCTTTACTTACTCTCGCGTGCTTCTTGCTCTCTCTGTTTACACCGTGTACGCTGTGTTCGAGCGCTCCTTCGCGCGCGCCTTCAGCAGTACTCTGTGCAGCGCCAGGAGGTTGCTGCGGCCGGCACGGCGATCGGTCGCCGGCACTTGCTCGTGGGTCGTCTTGTCCATGAAGCGCAGCAGCTTCTCGACGGCCGAACAGGCTTCGCCAAAGCTCGCGATCTCTGGAGTCGAGTCTGGAATCACAGCTCCCGCCACAGCACCAACACTCGCAACAGTGGGAATTCGCTGGGACTCACGAATGAGTCCCTGCGCAGACAGACTCTCCATCACGATCTCGTCGTCATTCACGTCGTTGTTGGATCCCGAAGAGTCCGGGTCGTCCAGGTTCACCAGCTCCAGCACTAGCCGTTCCGGGTCGTCAATGCTGTCGAGACCGAGGGTCGCTAGCAGCTGCTTCTTTGCTGAGAGCACAGGCAGGAACTGCAAGAAATCATCGTAGACAGTGCTGTCGAGCGGTCGAGACAAGTCTTCGCTCAGCTCTGGGAGCAAATGCGTCGGCAGGTAGTTAGACTTTGCCCATGCCTGACGAATCGACGTCACCGACGTCGAGTTCCACGCACGCTGCAGCCACAGCAGCGCGTTCTGCGAATGTGTGAACGAGTGGACATCGAAAGACGCCAACTGGCCATTGCTGTTGCTGTCACCAATTTGCTCAGCTGCACCTCCTCCTCCAGTCGTCTGGTGAGCGTCCCAGTCCAAGTACTCTTCCAGGATGGTGCGCAGCATTTCACGGCGAAACGCGACTTTGAACGATCGGATCACGCCCAACTGGAGTGGCTGTAAGCTGCTCACAGAGTTCGGTGGGAGCACGATGAGAACCACCGAGTCGACTCGGAATCCGGAATCGTACGAGCCGCTGGGGTCCAGGATACTCGCTGCAGCCATGTGAGACGGGCAGTTGTCGAGTAGAATGTACCAGATCTGCTTTCGGGAGCGAGCTTCATGGTTCATGAGG
Organism: Globisporangium barbulae; assembly: GCA_023337805.1. Lineage (NCBI taxonomy): Eukaryota > Oomycota > Peronosporomycetes > Pythiales > Pythiaceae > Globisporangium > Globisporangium barbulae. Next base: position 2,591 of record JAADXK010001100.1, on the reverse strand, counting down.
TTCACAAAGTGCATGAGCGTCGACGAGTCCTGGCACGCCTTGCGCTGTCCGTGGTAGTACACTCCGAAAGTGAGCACGGGGTCCACTTCCTTCAGTGACGCTGGCTGGCTGCTCGCGCCGATCGCTTGCAGGTTCAGCTTCTCACCAGCAGCACTCACACCGAACGCGACCGTCATTTTCTCTTGGCTGCGCGAGTCCAGGTTGATCGGCGCATCAACTCGAGACGAGGTTGTGCGATGGCGAATCACAGCTTCGTCGATGTTCCAGATGCACTGAAGCGGCACGTGCGCGAGCGAAAGCTGCGAGCGTATTCTCTCCATGCGCTTCTCCACATACGCCGGGTCCGCAGAGACGCTGTGGTGCTCGTTCTTGGACATCGAGCGAACGTTGCGACGCTGTGTGTAGCGGTGCAGCCAGCCGTTCGAGGCCTTGAAATCCGTCAGCGACACCACGACTTCGTCTGGGAGGTCCGAGCTGAAGTCCGCGAGGATCTTGTTGCGGAACTCCATCGCTTTGTTCTGCAGCAAGTCGCCCGTGACTTTCAAGTTCGGCGCTTCAAACTCGACCTGGACTTGCCACTTGTAGAGCATGTCCTCGATAATCGACAGCTTGTGCTGGTACTGCAGCACCTTGCGGTGGTTGGTGCTGTCCGAGGTTGCCTGTGCAGAAATCGCGTCTTTCTCCTTCACCATCTTGGTCACGGCCGTGCGCGAGACGCCGAATTTCTCAGCAGCAGCACCTTGCGACCCGCCTTGCTCTACAAACGCCAGGATCTCGAGCTTCTCTACGTTCGTCTTGCGCACTCGTCTTCCCTTGCGGTTCGCCAGCGTCCCGGATGTAAGGGGGGACGATGGTGCTGCGGCAGCGCGTTCTTTCTTCGTTGCCGGGGCTCCAATGGTAATCGCTAGGTCATCGACAGCGTTGTTAGTGGCCAAGGCGTCGATGTCCATGGGTGCAGAGGAGCCTTCGGCTGGAGCTTGTGCTGACGCTGTCGTGTCCACCTTTCCAGCGACTTTGCTCCAAATCAGTTCCTTGTCCTTGACCATCTTCGTCACGGCCGTGCGCGAGATCCCAAACTTCTCCGCGGCGGCAACATGAGTGCCGCCCTGCTCCACAAAGTCCAGAATCGCGAGCTTCTCCTCCTTGGACTTGCGCACGCGCTTGGCCTTGGCGCTTGAGTCCAGCGAGACGTCGTCGGTTGTTGTTGCCGTTTTCACTTTTGCTGGTGTCAGCGCGTTCGCATCGCCTGAAACATTCTCGGTAGCAGCAGCAACAGCAGTAGTAGTGGCACCATCAGCTCCAGCGGACTTACGTTTCCTCGTCGCCTGTTGCTGGTCACTGCCCTCGCCAGCCGCACGAGCGTCCACAGAAGAGTCGTCTTCAGTCATCTCAGCATCCGAACCAGTGTCGCTGTCGCCGAGTCCCTCAGCAGAAGCCTCCGCTGCGTCCTTGACGATCTTGGACACATCCATGCGGCTCAAGCCGAACTTGGCGGCCGCTGCGGTTACCGACCCGCCCTGGCGGATGAACTTCACCACCGCACCTTCACTGCCGATCTCCGTGTGCGTCTCTTGGACCGTCACCGACGTCTTGGTTGTCGTCGTGGTCGTTGTAGTCGTCGTCGTCATAGCACCTGCGACTGCGGTCGACGTGGCCGTCACGACCACCTCACTCACGCTCTCGTCACGCTGTGGCTCTCCATTTGAATCCACATTATTAGCCACAACGCCGGCCACCACCTCGCGGTCTGCGACGCGCTCACTGGCTGCCATGTCGACGCCGAAAGCAGCTTCCGCGACCAATGAGCTGCTGCTGTCCGGATCGGTGGTGAGCTCCTGTTTGCGACCCACACGCTTCCCCTGCGGCGCGGCTGCTGCCGTATTCACGCCCATGTCCACAATGCTGTGCGTATCAGCGTGCGGATGCTCGCTCGTGCGCTCTCGAGGTGCGCCGGACACGGCCGTGGCCTCCAGCAGTTCGTCCATCTTCGCGCGCGGGGGCGTGTGGCTTCCTGCTTTTCGCTATTTATTCGCGCTTCGAACGTTTGAACGGTGGAAGAGTGACCTTCGACTAAATAGTGACGCATTATTAACTTATCTGGAAGAGTGACCTCGTATTCATTTTAGTGTGCGATTTCGTTTGATCTTGCTTCTCCTGCTTTGCTGAGCCCTCTTTCGTCAAAGCTAGACACATACAATACATCGCTTTGGTATGTGCATTGGATGAGCTAAGCGGGATTGTGGGACCACAGATTCTGGTCCACCGCCACTATACTTGGTCCGCCACCCACCTCCGCATTCATTAAGGTGTAAGGAGTTCATCCAGTTGTTCGAATCAGGAGTCACGCAATTCCACTCGCTGGAGCATTGCTTGAATATGAACATGAAGAAGGACAATCGCCATTGCATGGTGATGTGTTTTATCTATTCGTGCCCGATAGATGCAAATTTGCATCATTTTACAGTGCGCGCCAATTGGTTAGCCGCACTTCAATTTTTGTGGATTACTTTTGTTGTAGGTCACTTTTCAAAGTTCTAACAAGACCATCGTAACCGCGCTAATTTTATGATTCCCGCAGTGCATTTCATTTT